>PISX010004706.1:0-117536 GCA_004024625.1 Mellivora capensis | reverse complement strand
GAAGTAGAAACAATCAATCATCAGAAGCTATTATTCCAACAGTTATATGCAAATAAGTTAAGCAACCTAGATGAAATGGATGCATTCCTGGAAAACTATAAACTCCCAATTTGAACCAGGAAGAAATTGACAACCTGAATAGACCGATATCTAGTAACGAGATTGAAGCAGTGATCAAAGACCTCCCAAAAAACAAGAGTGCAGGACCTGACAGATTCCCTGGGGAATTCTACCAAACTTTCAAAGAAGAAATAACACCTATTCTCCTGAAGCTTTTTCAAAAAATTGAAGCAGAAGGAAAACTACCGGACTCTTTTTATGAAGCCAGCATTACCCTGATCCCCAAACCAGGCAAAGACCACACCAAAAAGGAGAATTTCAGACCAATATCACTGATGAATATGGATGCTAGGATTCTCAACAAGATCCTAGCAAACAGGATCCAACAGCACATTAAAAAGATTATCCACCCATTCCGTGGGTTGCCTCTTTGTTTTGTTGACTGTCTCCTTTGTTGTGCAGAAGCTTTGATCTTGATGAAGGCAACCCACGGAATGGGAGAAGATATTTGCAAATGACAGTACAGTCAAAAGGTTGATATCCAGGATATATAAAGAACTTCTCAAACTCAACACACACAAAACAGATAATCATATCAAAAAATGGGCAGAAGATATGAACAGACACTTCTCCAATGAAGACATACAAATGGCTATCAGACACATGAAAAAATGTTCACCATCACTAGCCATCAGGGAGATTCAAATTAAAACCACATTGAGATACCACCTCACACCAGTTAGATTGGCCAAAATTAGCAAGACTGGAAACAACGTGTGTTGGAGAGGATGTGGAGAAAGGGGAACCCTCTTACACTGTTGGTGGGAATGCAAGTTGGTGCAGCCACTCTGGAGAACAGTGTGGAGGCTCCTCAAGAAGTTAAAAATAGAGCTTCCCTATGACCCTGCAATTGCACTACTGGGTATTTACCCCAAAGATAGAGATGTGGTGAAAAGAAGGGCCATCTGTACCCCAATGTTTATAGCAGCAATGGCCATGGTCGCCAAACTGTGGAAAGAACCAAGATGCCCTTCAACGGACGAATGAATAAGGAAGATGTGGTCCATATTCACTATGGAGTATGATGCCTCCATCAGAAAGGATGAATACCCGACTTTTGTAGCAACATGGATAGGACCGGAAGAGATTATGCTGAGTGAAATAAGTCAAGCAGAGAGAGTCAATTATCATATGGTTTCACTTATTTGTGAAGCATAACAAATAACATGGAGGACATGGGGAGATGGGGAGATGGAGAGGAGAAGGGAGTTGAGGGAAATTGGAAGGGGAGGTGAACCATGAGAGACTATGGACTCAGAAAAACAACCTGTGGGGCTTTGAAGGGGCGGGGGGTGGGAGGTTAGGGGATCCAGGTGGTGGGTATTATGGAGGGCACACATTGCATGGAGCACTGGGTGTGGTGCATAAACAATGAATTCTGTTACTCTGAAAAGAAATTTTTAAAAAAAGGTTAAAAAAAACAGTAAAAAAAAAAAAGGAACACGTTTAGAGGAGAGATTTTTTTAAAAAAAGCTCCTGTGAATTAAAAATATGAAAGTAGCAATTACAATTAAATTGGTTTGAAAGGTCAAGTTGAGTGAAATGTGGAGAAAAAAAGGAAGAAATAGGAGGAGGAGGAGGAGGAAAAGGAGAAGACAATAACATTCTGAAAATCCAAAATTTAACTAATATGAAGAACATAAAAAGAAGAAACTATAAGTAATGAAATAATCACCAATATAATTTTAGAAAACTCTGTAAAACTGAAGGTCAGGAAGTCCATGTCTGAAAGAAGCATCATAGATACATTGTGGACTTCAGGACACTGTGATTACAGAGGAGCTTTGAGAACACCATCCAGAGAGCAATCTATAAACAGGTTCCTTACGATTTTTGATCTAGAGTTATATTGCAAGAACAACTATCCACAGATTGTGATAAGAGCAAAAAGAGCTTTCTAGATCTCAAATATCATAGCTTCTTAACCTGAAAGACATTTGAAAAGGAATTAAACCAAGAAAAGAGTCCATATAAAAGCAAGAAAATGGGGTGTAACACAGGAGAAAGGCAGAGTATCCCTTGGGGTTGCGAGAGGAGACCCTTCAGGAAGTGCTGGGGCCCTACAGACCCTGGTCCCCATGAAAGCAGGTGGGAAGTTACCGGGAGGGGCTTCTCAAGTGGAGACAGTGGAGACGGTTGTCTGATCACTCTCATATTTGGATATATTGGAACAAGATTTCGACAGCTAGTGCAACGCTTGGGAATGAATTAGTGAATGATACTTAGCAAATTAAACAAACTGAAAAACAAGGTGCTTGTAACTGAAAAAAAAAAGTATAGGAAAGAAAAAACAATCACATATTGCATGACTCTCCTTTAAATATTGTCACATCATTGTACTAATAAACTCACTGTAAATATGATTCACATTTACTGGCTGAATCAGTAAGAAAGTGTGGAGTTATGTGGGGTAGGGAGAGGGGCTCAGAGAAGGAGAAAGAACCTCATTCCTAACTTTCTAGAAGAAAAGCCACAGATAATGTCCCAAACTGAAAATACAGAAGAAATTAACCCCACTTAAGCAATGGATATTTGTGCCATACCAAGGTGGGGATACAATATTACAGATTACATCTCAGAGACTACAGTCAAATACCAAGCTTTCATATATCGGTGGGACCGCTGCCAGGCCCCCTGCCATGTGGTAATGGTGGGTTTCTCTCCCTTTGCAGCAACAGCACCCACATGAGTATGAGCAGGTCATGTAGGTTTTGGCATCTAGAAGGCAGGTGTCCACCACATCATTCTTATCCAGTGTATTCTTCTTTCTGGGCATTTGTTCTTTCCCCCAAATTTAAAATGTTAAAAAAATTAAAACCTGCTGCTCTTATTTTATTAGAATTGCCCTGAGCAGAGAATACACAAATGAATGCTCTTAAACATGGGTCATCTCCAAGGTCTTGAAGTCCTCTTTTCTCTCCTTCAGCATCACTGAGCTCCTTGACAATTCCTTCCCATCTTCTGGCTTTAAATGGGGTCTCTCCTCCAGCAGATCCTACCGGTGTCTGCCGGTCTGACTCGTCCTCGGCTCCCCATGCTCCCACCAACCTCATCCTCCACGTCCAGACTCAGACGGCCAATGGACATGTTCAAAATTGAATTTCTGAAAGTCACACCCCAACCCGCTAGATTCTTGACTCAGTTGGCAGAGCCCCATCTTCCAGCAGCTCAGGCCAAAATATTTTAAATTAATCTTGACTTTTCTCTGTCTCTTACACTTCATGGCTCATTGATTGGAAACCCTCCTTGGATAGACCATGGTCCCTCTGAGGCCCCATTGGCTTGGGTGGCCATCATCACCACCTGACTACTCAGCAGCCATCTCCTGGGTCTCTCTGCTTCTCTCCTAACCTTCGAAGTCTACACCCGCCCCAGCAGCCAGCCCGGCCCATTTCAGAACCTGAGTAAGGTCTGTCTCTCTCCACACCAATCCCAGCCATGCTCTTTCCATTCAGAGTAATGCTGAGTCCTCACAGTGGCCCTGAGCCCCAGGTGATATGTGATGTCCTCTCTTTCGAGCCAGTCCCTCTGCTCCAGCCCCATGGTCACCCTGCTGCCCTGGGCACACCAGGCACCCTTGCTTTGCTTGTCACTATACCTGCATGTAATGACTTGCAGTTCCCTCCCCACAGATGTCTCCAGACTTTCTCATCATTCCACTCATCTTTGTGCAAATATCACCTTCTCAGGGATGCCCATCTCACCACTCCTTGTGGGCAGGTCCTCTGTCCATGCCCTCCACCCTGTACCTTTCCCTTCATCTTCCATAGCCTCCCCAAACATGACACGGTTCACTATTCCTCACACTTATTGGTCAAGGATTTCTGTCTATTCCCTGCTGTAATCCCAGTGTGCAGAGCACTCCCGGTCACACAGTGACTACTCAAAACTACTTGCCAGATGAATAGCCACTTATTTCAGAAGCACCGTGCCTGTAAGTATCTTACATCAAGCATGTAGTTTATTGAATATGTCTGTGGGTCACATCTTCCAAATACACAAACATTCTAAAATTTAAATCAAAATCAAACGTTTATTTGCTGTACATTTACAACTGCACACAGCTTGAAAAAAAAACAAACAAACTTGGGAGGCAAGTGGCCCGTGGGCTCCCCATGGGCACACGGCCTCAGTGTCTCTGTGTCGCCACCGACTGCACAGACAGCCGTCCCGGCTCTCTGGGTTTCCATTCTAACGCACTGTGAACTCGCCCTTTTGAAATGTTCTTCTATGGGAAGAATCACCACTAGGCATGCTGCGAGGAAAAATAATAAAAGGTAACATGTTTTACTTAACACTCCTAAGGGAAGTAAGAAATAAATACATACCCCTCAAAGTTCCCCTGTCCTTCTACGGTTCGCATCTGAAATTAAGGAGTTCTGAGCTGGTGCCTGCTTGTTACCACTGCACCCTGCAGGACCGCAGACCACTGAGAAGTCTGCCAAGGACAGCAGCAATAGGGTTGGACACATCCGGGGACAGGTGTGGCCTTGGGCATGGTCAGACCCCATAAATTACCTGTTGTCATCGACAGAAGCTGGGGGAGTCATCCAGTGCCAAAAATGGGAAGACAGAAGTAGGATGCGTGCCTCTTCCCCAGGGTTCAACACATAAAATAGAAACTGTTTTCTTTCTTCTGCTGTGGTTGAAGATTAACTGATTAGGGAGACAAAATGGCGGCCTTCAAGACAGATTTTTTTTTCCCTTGTAACCTTTGACTTCAAATGTAGGAAAAATCTCATTTAGAGGTTTAGTGCTGGCAGAAACAGGAAAGAGGCTGATAGCGGAGGCATCAAAGATCGGCCGAGGCATTTTTTCTGCCAAATATTCTTCCACATCACTCCAGGGACCCCTTTTTCTAGGGGGAAACAAGATTCTGCTTTCCACAGCTGCCAGGAGTTCTGCCACTGTATGAAGAAAAAAGGGATTTCCATACCCGCTGCTGCTCCTGTGGATTTCTTACAACACCCCAAAACCACTCTCAAAAGAGAGAGAGAGAGAGAGAGAGAGAAATGATTTGATACCTACCTTTTAAGCAAGCAAAACTTAAGAATTAGTCACCGTCCCCGCGTTTGTGCAGACTGTGGTCTGGGCTGGGGGTTTTCTTTAGACCGGCCGACAGCCCGGACTTGCATTCACTCTGGAGCAGTGTCCAGCAAACTCTGCACAGAGCAACTCCGGTTAGAAATCCTTCAGAGCTACGACTGTCAGGAGTCGTGGCACATTTCACATCACACACACACATTTCTGTCCCTAAATCCAGCGGCTCAAACCCTCCGCTTTGCATGTGTGGAATCTGAGCCCCAGGGACCTGGGGATGGGTGAGCAGCCACGCCGCTCTTCTGAGGCAGGACAAGCAAGTCATTACATGGGGATCTCCCAAGCCTTCATCACATTCCTTGTGGGATTCCAGAAGCGTTTTGATTCCTTTTGGTACTTCAGTGTGCCAAACGCTATCTCCTCAGGACCGTGATCCTATCCATCCCGGGGCCCTCTCAAGGGGGTCGTGGTGCCACGCCCAATTCCAGGGGATACTCACAAGGGGGAGTCGCCTGTGGGGAACCTTAGCTGGGGACCGTTGACTCAGTATAGGGACTCTCGCTGCCCACACTGCTGAGCATCCCAGACTCTCGTCTTTAGATCAGCCTGCTGACGGCTTTGCCAGTATGCACGGATCTGCCTGGGGGATGCTGTGTTACTTCTCCTTGTTTAAGTGGAAATTAATCAGTTTCCTAAATGCTTATTTAACTTTAAGCTTTAATAGTCGGAGTGATTAAAACATTAGGATGGGCTGGCCAGGGCAGCCAACATTAGATGTAAAGTGCAGCGCCCCAAGGCAGCATAAGATTTTCTACCAAAAGATCCAAACGTCTTGTACTGAACTCATGTTTTCTAGATGACGGAAAGATGTGTGCTCACATTTAAAATGGAACTTCGATGGTCATTCTGCTGAATTCTGAGGAATACAGCAATTTTAAACTTTCTTTTATGAAACAGTTTACCTGGCATCCAGATCACACTCAGGAGGAGCCAGCACTCCTTGGAGCATCAGCTGATTCCAGATCTGGGCTAAGACACAGACAAAAGGAGCCCGTGACATTCATCCTATGAGAAAGGATGGCGTGTCCAGAGGGCATCAGAGCCAGCTTGAAGCAACTCCCCTTGGCCAAAAACGGACACTCTTGGCACCCAGCGATGCCAGCCCGTGGCCTTGCCAGTCCCTATTAGTACCACCTCGGTTCCTTCGAGAAATCACACCCATCTGGTCATGTCCCGCTGGGCTGCCCAGGGCCTGCTTCCCCAAACTGCGATGACTGTCTGTGGCCTTTCTTTCCATGGAAGTCCAGTGGGTTGAGGGCAGGAGCTGGTTCTCGTTTGTCATGATTCCTCAGTTCCTAGGAGAGCATGTCGTTGTGCTCATTGCCGGTGACTATCTAAACATCAGTCTGCTCTTTGAACTTGTTTCTTCACCACCCCGATGGGGAACATTCTGGAGGCCATCGATGCACGAGACAGGGGGCTCTCAGTGCTCTCTTACGAAGGACTGGTTTCCATGCACTCGGTGACTACACCAGCCTGCCTGGCAGCCACCAAGTGCAAACACGCTGTTGACCTTTATGTGTCATATACTGTCAAGTACAATAAAGAAGAGGAAAACAAAGAGAAGATGGACTAGTTAACATGCAGAAAAATTATTTTTCCGGGGACCTGGGCAGGCCTTTACCGAGGCTGGACAGGGTTTCCGGGTGGTGGGTCCGGGTCGCCCGGCACACAGGCACACGGGTACACACGTGCTCTATCCCTGTCACGTTTTCGGTGATGGCGTCGCTGCTGGCAAGTGTACCTCAGGATAAAGGAGTCCACACAGCATTCGCCCAACACCGCTGTCAATGAGCTACAGACAAGCGCTAAAAATAAAAAGAAGCGAGCAGTGGTGTTTCTGCTGAGAGGAGAAATTGACAGAGAAACAAGTTCGAGTCGCCTTTCTAGTACAAAACCCTCCCCCGGCGAGGGCGGGGACTTGACCCAGTGGCCTGGGCTAGGTGGAGACTGTGGTCTGGTTTAAGCCTAAACCAGACACTTAGCAGTTTGAAACATCACTAACAGGCAATTTCATTCTTGTTCCCCCCGCAAGCCTCAACCATCTGAAGTCTGTTATGCAGACCCAGCCGCGATTATTAAGTCCGTCCTCAGATTTATATTTTTTTCAAGGCAAAATGCATTTAAGCTTCTCTCAAGGGGATTTATGTTCAGACCTTGTATCACTCTGGGCTCTCTCCTGGAACTTCCCTAAGCTCTCCACGTTGTGCTCATTTTTTCCTCATTCCATTATATCTGTCAGACTCAACTCCTTCGTAAGTAGCTGTGACAGTCAAAAAAGGAAAGAAAAACCCTTCAAGATTCAGAGCCTCAAAGTCTGTGTCTCTCAGGTTATATCTTCAAGAGCCTGGCAGCGGGGCAATCTTTGTGTTAAACAACCAAAAATGTGACATTTAAGTAAGGACAGATGCCTAACTTTATGGTCTAATAGATGCTTGGCAACCCTCTTCGAAATCTGCAGGGCGTGCAAGTAGCTTTAGAGGTCAGTTTTCCAAGTGATCCCTAATTCTTTCATGACAATCTATCACTTTACCGACGACCCTAACAAAAGCAGTTAGCTGCCCTCGTATCACAGAAACCCCAGAGGCGAACAGAATGATTTCGTGCATAATATAAACAGCCATTTAGAAAACAAAATCAAATCACGTAAAATCATGGTGGAGAAACAGCCACAATTGAGGCTAACAACTTCCATCCATGGAAATGTTTTTCTAATCTAGGATAACTCATGAACAGCAAAGCCGCGGATTGATGTGGGGGCCGTAACAACCAGCAAAGAGATAATTCGTGGATTGGGGGGGGGCATGGTTTTCTGCCCCAGACCCCTGTGTTTAAAAAGAGAAGCTTGTATGAGAAAATGACAGGAGGCACAACCAAAATTATGACGCACGAGTCAAGCCTGAAGGGAGTAATTGCCTTGAGCGCATTCTCACAGGGATAGCCCCCAGCTTCCCCCTCCGGGCGCTGCTGGCCAGCTTGGCAAGTCGCCCTGTGAAAGTAGCAAAATAAAGAGGTATCCTTGCCTCCATCCCTTGAGCCATTTAATGAGTCAACGGCCACTTGATAAAATCATGTGCCGAATAAGTCAATGGAAGAAAGCAACACAACAAAAGGGCAAGAAAGCCTGAATTGAAAAAAGCACATTTGGGGCCACGCATCAGGCACAGGGTGACACTTACGGTCCCCCAGCTTGGGTTTCAGATGCAGATTCCGCATACCCCGGGGAGACATTTCTCCAGAGTAGGGAGCTCCGGAGAAATGGGGACGTGAAGGACAGTAATCCTGATATCAGAGTCTAGTCTATGTAACCACTTCTTTAAAAAAGTGGGATGGTTGCAAGGGATTTGATTCACTGAGACTTTGCTACTGGGTGATTTCCCACAAGATGATAGTATTTGCCTTCTCCTCGTCTCCCTCACAGAGGTAAATGTCCCCACATTTATAGCCCCCACCAAAGTAAGATTTATCATTCCTGTTAGTATTCAGCGAGGAAATTATCACCCATTTCTAGAACCACATGCTAGCTGGGGGATGGGCAGAAAGGGAGGAGGATATGCAAAGGAGCATCTTATGGGGCCGTGATGGTTCTCTCGCTGGGGCCCCTGCCCCTCCTTTCATGGGCTCACGCTGCCCGGTCCCTCCTTCTCCAGGTTGCAGGAACTCTCGCTGGCTTCTTTTTGCAGTGATGCTTCTGATAATGACATGCTTCCTTCAGATGACTTCCGGAGCACCCTCACGTTATTCCCGAGAACCAGCAGGAGGTGCAGTTGATACCGCCCCAAATGGGATCAGAGTAAACACGGCCGTTTGCTCTCAACAAAAAAGGTTAAAAAAAAAAAAAAGAAAATGTAGGTTTCTGCCACATTTCCCAAGTACAAGATTGTTAGCTGTTTAGAAAGTGACCTCCCTTCGAACAAGCTAATACAAAAGACCCGAGGATGACGATTACAAGGAGGCTCTCTGAGGCTTATGTGGCTTCAGAAATCCACGCTGAACTGTTAGATAAAAGGATTTGCTTCGCTTTGTTTTGACACTGCTATTTCCCGGTAGCAGGTGTATAAACCTTGGGCTTTTTACTGGTTCCTGCCAATCCAAAACAATGGCAAGAAAGAAACATGAGGTCTAGATGTTCTTGGAGAAATTCTCCTTTAGTGGAAAGCACTTATGTGCAGCAGGAATGTGGTGGGAGCTCCCACTGAGAGCAGGGCATTCAGGGAGTGACCCGAGCACATTTGGGGAGCAAGCAGCCAGCTCCACGGAATGCTGAGGGTGCAGGAAGCCAGCTTAGGTGTGCCCTAAGGTGGCGTAAGGTGATCAATGTCCTCATCAGAGAATCTGTGCTGACGGTGCCCTGCTGACCACAGCTCTGCGTGGCCCTTTAGACAGCCAGGTGTCCCTTCATCCCTCTGGACGGTGGGCACAGACAGGAGTGACAGTGTGGCCCAACAGAATCCCCCCATCGACACCAACCTGCTTGGCACCAACAAGGATGTGAACACATCGATGGGGGAAGAACAAGCAAATGAAAGGAAAGCAGTGAACAGAGAAGATGAGTCCCTTGCGGTGAGTTTCCACTGACCACGGCCAAGAGGTAAGTTGGCTTTTGAAAGTAAGTAGCTGTTGAAATAACAAAGGATTTGCATGCCTGCTTCTTGCTAGACCAGCCATGCCCCTCACACCCCCAAGAAGGGAGAGTCCTCGTGATGGTGTGCCTCTGCTACCCACCCTCAGTATCAGGGAAACACACATGTCCCACCCACTCCCAGGCTGCACCTGCCACTCCAGCCCGAGAGCATGGCGAGAAGGAAACCATCTGCCTTTCCAGCTCCTGGTAGAGCTATTCTGACACAGGACTACTGGGGCTTTGTATGGCCAGATGTGCCTAACCCTGAACGGGCTCACAGGGTCCCGTGAGAGACCTCAGAAGAAGACTCCACCCCGGGACCATCCCTTCGGACTTGGGCCCATCAGAGTAAGGCTGGTGACCTTATTGACTAGGGGGTTGATTCTGCAAAGAGCTTGCAGCAATTCCATCCACTTATGTTAAAGGAACCTCATTGCCCGTATTTTCCCTCCTCTAGCCAGTGACTGCTCCGAACGTTGCGTAAGTTCAAGTGGTGCAACCATGGGCAAAATCTCTGGACATGTGGAGGCCATCTGGGGAAGAAGTTTCCTCTGTCCTGTGTTGGAGGAAATACCTAGGCAGAAGCTGGGAGTTCTGGGCCCAGCCCTAGGGTGATGCTGTGGGCTGGGTTGAAGACCAACCAGGAACAGGGATCTTCGCTCTACATTCTGGGACATGGTGGTTCAGAGATCTGGACCAGGACAGGTGCTGCCCACCAGGTGAGACTGAAGCCAGGGTCATTCATGCCCGTGACCTACATGCAGTGATGATGGAGAAGTTCCTACAGGGAATGAACAGCTGAGCTGAGACCAGGCAAAGGATGCTTGTGGGGGAGGCTTGTGGCCTCTTATAGAGCTGGAGACCAGGGGTGTCACTATAAGCCCAGCAAATGCACGGCACTAAGCTGGGCTACCCAGAGGACCACCAGAGCTGGCTAAGCCGGGACTCACCCCAGCACCCTCCCCACCCCGGAAGGCGCTAGCGGGGCCTGAGGCTCTGCACCAAGCAGGTCTCACAGCCGTGGAGACCACACCACCAAGAATCAGATCTGGTCTCCTGACTCTCATGCACACAGCACAGACCGTTCTGTGAACCAGGGAGCCCAGCCACGGGCAAGGAGGCTGGACACCAGCCCGTTCCCACTGGCTAAGCAGAGCCCTTGCTCCTGATTCCTGGAGAGGCACTGGAACCACCCATGTCAGGGCCACCCGTCCACACCCCTACACCACCATGAAATTAGGATAGCAAGCTTTCTGCTGCATCTGGGATTCAGAGGACCGGGGAAGCCCCAGGAAGTGAGGGAGAAACACCCTGAGGGTTAATAAACACGTACTTGAGGAAAGACAGTTGAGAGCATAACCATCAGGGACAGAAGCCCAAACGTCCTGGGCTCTGTCACAGCTCACCCCCTCTGCCTGGTGTGCAGCCCAGCATCTTCTGCACCTTGGGTCCTGGGATGGGATGAGCTGCACACCTGCCTCACAGGGCTGCTGAGAGTCTCAGTGAGTTCACGGGTATCAAGGTGCTGAGGTGTGAGTCTGATGCACAGCACTTGTTACAGAAGTGGGGGGTTGGATGTAAGTAATGGAAGTTGGAGGCAGGCGTCATGGTCACTGACATGGCTATGAGTAAGACTCAGTGAGGTCCCCGCTCTGGCCCACGTCCTCGGGGCGGTGGAGGCACAAAGAGCCGTCTCCATCCATTTTACAAGCAATCCATGTTGTGTTGTCTCTTCAGACACGGTCCTGACCATGCACAGGAACAACCCTGGCAGCGTTCCATGGGCAAGACTAGGGGACAGGGAGAATATGCTTTTGATGAAGTTGGCAGTAAGGGAAGAAAGATGGGAAACAAGGCCTTGACCAGACAAGCCCGGTTGATGGTCACAGGGATTACACGAGACAGGGGCCTCTCTGAGACCACGGTAGGGAGAGGAGGGTAGAGACTGAGGGCATGAGCCTCTGCATGCGGAGGCACGGGAGGGCAAAGCCAATCCCCGGATGCCAGTCATCCCCGAACAGGAAGGGGATGGGCGGGGGGGTGGGGGTGGGGGATGGTCAAGTGATTAGCGTGAGCACCTGCTCACAGCCTGTGCCCGAGGAAGGTTTGTGTGAGCGAAGGACCAGCCCCACAGGCACAGCACCTTCCCAGAGCCCCAGAGGAGAACACACAAACTGTGTTCCTTCTTAAAGAGGCCCCGTTTGTGTGAGTCCGAACCACACAGAGCCTGGGCCCACCCTGCAGGCCCTTCACGTCCCTCTGAAGACTCCCTTGTGCTCCAGTTACTGGGATGGGGTCCAGGACCTTCCTCAGTAGACCTAAACCCCATATACTTTCTGACTTCAAATGTTTTCCTGATCACTTTGATTTAAATATTTTTTATAAGTTGTCATGCTTATATATGCCTCATGTCCAGTTAACAAAGTATCACAGACTGCGTGGGGGGTGGGGGATGGAGGAACTTGAACCACCGAATGCTACTTTCTTGCAGTTTGGAGGCTGGAAGTTCAAGATGGAGGCATCAGTAGGGTGGTTTTACCTGAGGCATATCTCCCTGGCTTGTGGATGGCCGCCTCGGCCCTGGGTCCACATGTCCCTCTGTGTGGGTGGCTGTTCTAATCCCCACCTCCTATAAGGACACCTGTCATACTGTGTTAGAGCCTGCCCACCTCCTTGTGCCTTAACTACTTCTTTAAAGATTCTCCTCCAAGTAGAGTCACACTGGGAGGTGGGAACCAGGATTCCAAATACGGGTGAACACAGCTCAGCCCAGAACATCGGCTTCTGTTTTATGAGCTCTCAGTATTTTTTCTCCCACAGCAATAAATTATACACAATCAGAAGCTGCAGGGGGGCAGGGTGGGGGGTGAGGAACAGAAATTCCCCTGTGCTGCCTTCAACTGAGTTGCAAGCAAAGATCTACTCAGAAAAATGAAGTCTTTCCCCCAAGTAATTGTCCACCAGTTCCTTTAGAAACTACCGTAATTCAGGTACAAATTTATTTCTTTTACAGTACTTCTAGTTACAAATATATGGTTATTCTGAAACAGAACTTTAAAAATTAATAACATATTTAAGTAGAAGACTTTACAGGTTTTAAAACATAAATCTAAAGTGTTTCCATGACACACAGTAATAACTCTCTGAAGTGAGACGAGAACGGCCAGTGTAAACTCTCCTTATGTCATTCGTCAAGACGTGTTAGTGCAACATTCATAACATATTTCAGAAGCAGTGTTAATATTTCATCAAATCTGAAGCAAATAGCCTTTCAATCCATATATTAAAATCCTAATAGTTGCTATTACACTAGAGGCTAAAGGCAACAATAAACCATATGGAAATAAGACCATTCATCTCCACCCAGAGCGTTCATATTTGCAGAAATTACGTTGAACTGTTGGCTCCCTGACAGCCCTCGTTCCCATTACTACTTATGTTTATTACACATCTTTATGGAAAAGTTAAAAATATTATAAGAGTAAAATCTTAATAGAATATAACCTGGAAAATCTCTAAGAAGGAGACAAAGCTATCAGAAGCACATTGTTCCCAGGGCAGAGCCACAGGCGAGCGGGTCAAAGGGGTCCATGTGGCTTCCATGGGAAGGCGGCCACGTAAAGGCAATAAATTACAGATGGGGGGACGCAAGGGGCTTTGCTGTCAAGTTAAACTCCTCAATATGAGAACCTTATGGTGATGCATGATCAATAAAGCTTACCCAGGGGTAAGCAGAGGGAGGCGTTAAGTAGTTATAAAAACAATTCCTAAATTACCTCTTTACATTTGAAAAATAAAAGTTACATATGGTATGTTTTGTATTTATTGAAATGCTGTAATACCGTGTGTTAAGTTTTTTAATCTCCTAAGGCTTTACAGGGAAAGGCTTGTCTTTTTTTTTTAAAAGCAATTTTAGCTTTATGTAATGTATGCCTCAGTTCAATCTTAAAAATGTAGCCTATTTGTTTTTCATACTCATTACAGATGTATAAATATAGATGTGAGTCCTGTGCCTTTTTACCTATTATTCTGTTCATCAACCAAAAATATTAGTTAGTATTCACTTTCACGGTGCGGACGAATGATGTTTAAGGCAAACTAGTTAAAGCAAAAGCCTGTATGATTTGTTCCATGTTTCAAATTTTGAGTAGATTGTGTCAACTATATAATTTTATGATTGCATCTTTTTTAATGTAGTTCACTTTAATCATTTTAATTCACATGATGCAGATCTTTTGGAAACAGCACTTGGTCCCGTGCATGTGATGGATGTGAGGAACAGAGCCAGGGCTGCCGAGAAGTTTAGAGAATGGGCAGGAAGGATTTCCCCGCGATCACACAGGGCACCCTCCATCTGGGCACACTGATGTTGTTCAGGACATTTTTAGAATTTGCAATTTAGAAACATCTCCAGAGTCTTCAACGTATTAAAAAAAAAAGTAAACATTTACAGAGTGCCTACCCCTCAACAGATAGTGTAAAAGCAGTACAGTCTCAATGTATTTACCCAGTAGTGGAGAACAGCCACTTGTTTTCTGCATCTCTGTTTCGACATGGTGGTTAAGTACTGTTGTTGTATTTTTACAGATGGAAAGGCTGGGGTTCGATGAGATTAAGTGCTGTGAGTGTTCTCAGGGCTTTGCAAACTCCGTTATAGAAAGATAATATTTTGATTTGGGGAAATGGCAGGAGCTACTCAGAGCCATGTCTGTTGACTGACGTGTTAACCAAACTGGAGAATTCTGTAAACTTGATTCTTCAAAGTGCTGCTTGTAAATACAATGCTGTGTGTTCACAGGGTAGTTGTGATGCCGTTTCTGCCAGCAGCTCCCACACGTCGGAGATATTGTCTCACGTGGATGGCGTCCTGCTCTGTGCCTTCCAGATGCTCAAGCCACCTGTCTTGGGGTCCTGGGTCCCATGCCAGCACTGTGGGCCCATGAGGCAGTTCCATGTGCGGTCCCTGCCCCTCCCAGGCCCCAGCTATCTCCCGTCTCCCTCCTTGGACTTGATTGTGACTTTTCTTTTTTCTCTCTACTTGTTATTACATTCTAAGTGACACTACTCTTGTTTGCTCCTGGGTTTTTAGGGAGTCTCTGGGACCCACACCCTGTGCTAACTTTTGGGGAAGGATAAGTTATGCCCTCAAAATTCACCCAAAGTACAAACCTCCAGTTTCAAGATAAATAAGGACTAGGGAAAGCGAAGACAACATGACGACCACAGTTCACTCTGCCGGATGGAGCGGAGGAAGGGCATGCAAGTGGACCCCAAGAGTTCTCATCACAGTGAGAAATCAGCTTTCCTCTTCCTTTAATTTGCATTGTATCTATATGAGATGGCAGGCATTAATTAAACCTGTTGTGATTATCACTTCACATGATGTAAAGCAAACCATCCTAGTGTACACTTTACGTATATATAGTACAGCACCGTAATTTCTCCATAAAACAAGGGGGGAAATTCTCCCCAAGAGGTATGTTGAAAGACAGTACTACTTTAAACGTACAAGTTCTGAAAATTTTTTTAAATGACTCATAAACACATGTGTGGCTTTTTAATTTCAAAAATTCTAATTCAAACTCTGACATGGGACGAGGTTAAGGGACAGCTCATTTTGAATGAAGGATGAAAGGATGGTGCAGAGATGTGTTTGGAAATATATTTCCCTCTCCTATTCCTACTGACTTGAGAACAACCATCATGAGCTGGGAAAGAAGAAAGAAGGTGTGTGTTCTCTCCCTCTGGTTCTCACTGGGAGAAACAGGACTCCCCTCCGGAGCCATCTGGCAGTGATGGGACCAACCCATCCACGGTGTAGCCCAAGTGACTCCCCCAACCTCACACTCAGGCCACAGCTCCGCTGCGAGTTCCAGTGCAAGACACCCTATTTTGAAGTGGTTGGTAGAGTTTTGAATCAGCTCCATTGGCTCTGTCTCCCATCCCAGGGTTTGAATGGGAGAATCCTCTCCTCACATCTTCATGTGAGAGAACCTTTCCCAATTTCTTTTACCCTGAATCCCTTTCCTGGAAAAATGGTTTCACTTCGTTCCCTGAGGGAAAAAAGATACTTGTAACTGTGTCTCAAACCCCCACCCCTCATGTCTCAAATCCCGCCCCTCACCGACCCTGTCTCTTGTAAGGCTGGTGCACGTACAGCGTTCAGTGTGTTCTCTGCAATATTCTAAGATTCAACAAAACCTTCCCACATTACATTGGTTACAAACACAGTCTTCATTTGTAAACAATATCGCCACCATGATCCTAAACCCTCAACACGCTGGGGACCGGTCCTCTAAGATACGAGGGCTCCCGGCAACCTTTCTTGGCCATAAACACACAGCCAACGCGTGATGCGCACACAGTGGGACATTCAATAGTAAAATGCGGAGTCTGCGGGACCCGAGTGGATTTAGTGCACTCACGCCGAGAACGCGGTGGTGGGTCGGGGGCGACCGCAAGCCGTCGCCCGGCAGTTCAGTGCGGCCACGACACGCCCTGAGGAGGCCGCGCTCAGTCGCCTTCCCACCACTCCACTCCTTAGGGCGCCACAGACTGAGAGGACTCCATCTCCAGGGAAAATCCCTTCAAGTACGCACCTAGGGGATAAGTCACTTCACCAGCTTTGTCTCTTTTCTGTTTTGTGCTGTTCTCAACCACAGAGTGGATGGCCTCCTCAATGTTCTAGACTCTTCTAATTCCTCAGATAAGCACAAGTTCCCCCTGACAAGCCACACCCGCCTGCAACGTACCGGACTGAGAAGGAGCTCATCGTATTCCAACCCGCTCTGCAGCTGGTCCACGCCACACACTATCCCAGGGAGGCCACAAGGAATCCTGGTCCATCACGAGCCTCACAAAAATGATGGACTCGGTAACGCCCAAACCCATTCGCTTCCTCAGAATCCCTGAATGCAATGAGGTTACGGGGCCCGGGGTGGGCATTCACCCACACTTCTCTCCACACCTGCTCTTCTGTTAAAAGCAACGTTAGGGACACGCATCAATTTAAAAAACTTAGTGTCTGACTTTAAGGTGTACAGAGAAGGAAGAAACAAGTGTGAGGAGCCGGTAGAGGAAGAAGCGGGGCCTCATTCCTCACCTGCACGGAGGTGTGCAGCCGGGCCCTGGGCAGCGGATTCCCAGGTGTGGAAGGTTGCCTAAGGCCTGCAACTCCTATTCCAACATCACTACCTGGAAATCCTATGGTCCCTCCAAAGCCCAGATGACCTGCTTCTCTCTGTTGACTCTTGCTCTAAAATAGGCTGGAAGAGATCTCCATGCATGGAAGATGTAGTCTTATTTATTCTATCAAATTCTTACATTACAACCTCTATGTTCCAGGTGCTCTGGAAGTGCTTGCCAACACCGAGGGCCTGAACCTCCACAATAAATCTTGAGGGGTGGGGGGAATTCACACTTATTGCATTAGAAGAGAAAGGAGGTTGGTATCTCCATTCTACCGGGGCACCTGAGGTGCAGGGAGGTCATACAGCCAGGAGAGGAAAGGGTCGTAATTCAAGTCCAGAGAAATCCGGTTTGTCTCCAGCATCTGTGGTCTTTACCCTGACCCCCTAAAGTCCTCAAATACATGCCAGCGGGGCCGGGAATTGACCCATGAGGGGATCATGGATTGGCAGCCATCAGAACCTCACACCCATTGGTTGGGCCAATCCCGGGCATGCAGCCCGTATGTCAGCTCTGTGACTGTCTATCTGTGAAGGAACCAGGGCACCCTCGGTTGGCAGGTCATCTGTCAGCACGACAGGGTATGTTCTGCGAGTGACGGTTACAACATGTGCACCTCTCTACCAAGCATGCTTCACTTTTAGCATTTTTTTAAATGAATGAAAATATAAATTTGTGTAGGAAATTTAGACTTATTGTATTGGAAGACTTTCATTTTTTGCCACTTATAGTTGGGAGTATATCCAAATAATACTTTTATTCAGAGATAAGAATAGATTCTACCTGAGTAATAGTCTGACAAGCATGGAGAAAAGCCATAACAAATGGGAAAAGTAACTTAAAAATGTAGGATCAGGTGATTTAAATGTTTTGGAAATCATCAAATACCTACTGTTGTGAATAAAGAACATGATACAATTTTTGGTTCTTAAAACTTGAAAGCAAGAGCTAATGCTCACAGGACCTCAACACCTGATGAGTGAAGAAGGGTCTGTACTCCCCTGTTCAGGTGCTCCCATGTCAGAATCATTGGATTGTGATCCTGTCTGGTGACCCATGCAGGACATTGGTCGACGGGACGTCACATTTCTGACCCATGACTCCAGTGGGCGGCATCTGTGTTCCTATAGGAAGACCACACATGGGGACCAGGAAGAGTGTGGCGCCGTGCTGTCAGGGAACATGGCCCAAGTCTGGGCTGGACGCTGCGTGAGGAGGCTGCAGTCACACACCCACCTGCTTGACCACCCCAGGAAAAGACTTTGTGATTCAAGCTCGTTCCCAGGAGGCAGGTTTTCCACCTCAAAGCACTGCTCCGTGCACTTGTCCTTAGTCCCTGTGGAGAAGGGGGCTTTTGGCTGCTGGGAATCTCCAGGGCCATGCTCTCTGCAGGGTAGCATTGAAATGTGTTAGGAGCGGCCCCACACTGAGACATTCTATGGGTGGACAAAAGAAGTCCATTTTAATGGCACCTTTCATTAAAAGTTTCTTTAAGGGAAAAGAGATATTTCAATGGTCGAAAGATTACAGCCCTCCTCTCCACCCCTCAGACATGCATGGGGCTTGCTAATTACCTCGCAAGGTCCCATTGTATCAGCAATAAAGTTCACTCAGTGCTGGCTATCGGATGTTAGAAATCTCTCTAAACCGAGGAGAAGGACAGGAGGGGGCCAGAAATGAAAGCATCCCAAGCATCCCACCTTTTTCTGATTATACGAGGTTAGTTGCGCCTGACCCACTACCTTGGCACGGACTCACTCCATTTACATGTACTTTTCACTCCTCCCCCAGGCTCTGAAAGCAAAGCAGAGGCTTACTGCATGCCATAAATATGTAATATGAGAGCCTTGCTGGCTGGCTGAGAATATTCCAGGCTCAATGACAGCTCTCAAGACGTGAGTTTGCAGATCCGAGATACCACAGGTGCCTCAGCCCCGCGCAAAGCGGCAGTCATGCTTCTGCAGAATGCATTTGAATATTTCAGCATTTTAAGCTATTTGCATGCGTCCAAGGCTAATCCAAGCCTGAAATAGTGGCAGAAGTGCTCCTTGCAAATCTTGTTTGGCAAAAAGGGAAGAAGTCACCAGCGGAGATGGACTGACGTCTTGCACACAATCCACCCACTCCGAGTGCAAAAAGTCAAAACAAAACTCGTCCAACTTGTTCCGAGTGAGGCACCAAACAGGAACGTGCACTGAGTTAAACACAAAGCCCTGAAGAAAGAGGCACAAAGCAGGTGCTGGAGAACAGGCCTGAAGGGTCAAGCGGCTGAGCGCTCGCTCGTGGGGGCTGCGGACGGGCATGGCGGCCTCCACATCCACCACCCCAACAGCGAATTCCAGCGGCCCCGGGGCAGGAGGCCCTGCTGGCATGTGGGAGAGCTGGGTTGTGTCTGCAGAAGTCCACTGTGGGCGCAGTGTTTGAGGAAATGATGCATGTGGGCATTCTTACGTCTCTTCCGATTGTGTTTGTGCTTCTTTATTTCATATAGAGAAGTGTGATCACCGCTGTGGTCCACAAATCCCCTCCCTTGATCACAGGGTTTCCAGGTTAATATGATTTAACGTATTTGCTCAGAGGTGCTACGAAAAAAAAAAAAAAAAGAAAAAAAAGTAAGAAATAAATTCCTTATTATCATAAGATTCTTCTACATGTGCTTATCAGAACTCAGTTTTGAATTTCCAAGAATTTAATGGATTCTGGACTGTGCTTCTAAGTTAATTGTAGTTTCATTTCTGAGATTGAATTCATATAGCTCCTCAAATTCCGTAGCAAATACTAATACAATAGTGTGTGTGTGTATGTGTGTATTATACATATATATAGGCCTGTGACCCCGCTCCTATGGATCTTATCCTGTAGAAGATTTATTTTTTACTTGTGTAATTGATTTGTAAAATGAGTTTGAAGGTCTTTACTAGTTCTAAAGAGCCTTTGAAAATTTGGGATGAAAGCAGATGTAGGGCACAGGGTCTGGACCTCTTCAGGGCAGTCCTTGGCAGGAACAGGACCTTGAGCAGCCCATGGAGCATTTCCATGCTGGTGAGGAGGGAAGAACCCAGTAGCTTATGGAACCCACTCTACTCCATGTGTCCATTTAAAAAGTGGGGCTCTGGGGCGCCTGGGTGGCTCAGGGAGTTAAAGCCTCTGCCTTCGGCTCAGGTCATGGTCCCGGGGTCCTGGGATCGAGCCCCACATCGGGCTCTCTGCTTGGCGGGGAGCCTGCTTCCCCCTCTCTCCCTGCCTGCCTCTCTGCCTACTTGTGATTTCTGCCTGTCAAATGAATAAATGAAATCTTTAAAAATAAATAAATAAATAAATAGTGGGGCTCAATTCACACTTGCTGACAGGTTTTCAATTATGCTGTAACACTTTCTAGTGAAGTGTACTGTTTGTATTCCTAGTTTTAAACTTATAAGGACCTAATCAGACAAAAACAAAGCGGAATTGTTCTGAAGGTCTCAGCAGGCAAACATGGCCTTTTCTCACTGTTGCTGAGGGTGGAGACCTCGGCTGCAGCAGGTCTTAATTTAGTGAGGAGAGATTCACCCCTAATTTTCCAAACTAGATTTCTCCCTCCGCAAAGTCTTCAGAGAGAGTTTTATGCATATCATAGAAATTGGCAAGCCTCTCCTAACAGGTGTGAGGGTGTCTGGGATAAATGTATTTTCATTCCAATTGTAACATTCCAATGGACAAAACAATATATTGCAAAGAGGCAATCAACGGAAAAGCAGAAATGATCAGACTTTGAAATTTTTTTCTAAATACAACTTCAATCAAGTGTTTCCCTATCACAAAAGAAAGATTAGCTACACTGCCAATAACGAATTCAGAAGTAGTAGCTGGTTCTCAGGATTTTGTCTATGTTGTCACCTGGACAGCTGGGAAGTGCTCACCCTTCTCTGCAGCGTGGAGAACTTCCGATCACATCTAAATGTGCCTCGAAGAAATAGTTTTCTTCTCTTCACTGAAGAGAATCACAGTGTCTGTGGTTTTCCTTTCTCCTTAAACCTTGCATTTATTTTATGGAATGATAAAGGGGAAAAAACAAAATGTAAATCTACGATTAAGAAAAGAGTACAACAGGCTGCACATTTAGCGATGGTCAGCGTGGACACCTGACCCCAGTGAATTCACTTACGAATCGACACATGATAAAATCCAGCTCCTGAAGTAGCACAAAAGAAGAGGAAAACAAATGTTATCCTGTAATGCTGGAGACATTCAATTAGAAACAGAAGACCCCAGATGAGGAAGGAAAAGCAAAGAGGAATAGAGAAGGAGGGAGAGGGAGATCACAAAGAATAAGAAAATGGCATCTGGGACCTCTGGGTCTTCGGGGCTCTGCCACCCTGGGCTCATCCTCTCCCTGTCTTTAAACCAAGGGCCTGACGGAGAGGACCCTCTCTGCAGCACACATCACCTCCCAGAGCAACGGACACCCCAGGAAACAGGTGCACACAGGCCAAGTTAGCTGGACAGGAGACAACTTCTGAAAGGAGCGCCAGGTCCACTGAGCACCACACAGGACCTGAAGGGCAGCTGTTGGCACAGACTGAGGATCGAAAACATGCCTCATCAATAGCCTTTAAAAGGTGATCTCAACAAGCCCAGGTCCCTGAGTATCTCCACAGACACAGTTCTGTCTGCTTGACACATACTAGCCCCTTCATCCCTGCCCTGACCAGCTAGTTGTTGTTACGACACTCATTTTAAAGATTAGGAAACAGGGGCACAGGGATTAAGCAACTTAGAGATGGAGAGAGGCAGAACCAGATATGAACTCGAGCAGTCCGCCTCCAGACTAGAAATCACCGATGTTGACATGATGAAAAAAAGAACAAGTGAAACAGAGAGCATGCTCGGTGGGAGAGTGTGCAGAATTCACACAGGGAGAGCAGAACATCAGCCTGAGAAACTCCTAGGAGAGCAGATCAGGGAAGAGACTTGGAAACAGGAGAGGACAATCAGGAGGTGAGGAGGACAGGATTACGTATGTCCAACATCCTTATAAGAGAAATCCAGAAAGAGGAAAGAATCACCAAAAAGTTGCTCAAAATAGAGATGACAGATCCCATGTTGCAAACATTCAGAGACCGAATGGGTGGTGAGGGGAGCCCATGCTGGGACATATTGCAGGGAAATATAAGAATATCAAAGAAAGGAGAAATTCTAATAGCATCAAGAGAAAAAAAAAAAAAAGGGCAGATCGTCTGCAAAGGAACAGCAAGGAAACTGTCACCAGAGTCCTTAACAGCCACACCGTAGGATGCACGAAGATGGGGCCTCGTGTTTTTCAAGGAGTGAAGAGGCTGGAAGAAACCTTTGAACCTGTCATCATATGTTCCATAAAATGCTTGTTTAAATGGAAGAGCAACTTTAAAATGTCCTCTGGCACATGAAAGCTCAGTGGGTTAGGTACAGAGTGAGCTGCCTGGAAACCTCATTTGGAGGAAGATTAGGAAACGAACAAAACAAAACACAAACAAACAAACAAACAAAAAATCCTCCGAGAGTTCTGCAGGAGATACGGAATGTAAGAGTCATCAAACAGCGTCATGCAGTCTTCATATAAAAAGTAAGGACAAAAAGCAAAGGGGGACGTGAGCCCCACTCACCCAGAACTAGAGTGACAAAACTCTTCATGATGTGGAGATGGGAAAGACAAACAGAAAAACTGTCGAAGGACGTCAGCGTATCTCAAGCTCCTTGGGATGTTTGACAGAAGACAAGGACATTTGAATTTGTTAAGACATCTGTATCCCTCTGGTTGATCTACAGATCCGATGCGAACACTATCAGAATCCCAGAAGGCTCTCTCTAAAGAAGGAGCTAAGCTGATTCTAAAATCTAGAGGGAAATGTAAGGAAGGTAGAGTGATGAGAACAATCTTGAAAAAGCAAAGCACATGTGGAAAATGAACACTATGTGCTTTCAAGACCTGTGATAAAGCCACAGGACAGCTTAATATTGGCCTGAGGATGGGCAAACAGATCAACGGACAAGGTGGACCGAAGGAGATGGTCACATCCACGGTCATAGTGTTGGAACAGCAGTTAATCATCTAGAAAAACATGAGGGGAACTGAATCCCATGTCACTCCATAGACAAACATGAATCATACACCTAAATATGAAATTAAAGCCCATAAGCTTTCAGGAAAACACATAACACAGTATTTTCACAGTATTGAGGTAGCCGTAGATTTCCAGGATAGGACAGGAATGTAGAACCCACCAAAAATAAAAAGAATTACTTCACCTTCATCAAACTTGAAAATTTCTGCTGATCTGAAGAGATGATTAAAGCAGTAAATCAATATATCACAAATTGGGGGGGGGAATATTAGTAGTACATGCATCTAATGAATTTACATAAAAATTTTAGAAGTTCAACAGAAGGGCAACCCATTTTTTTTTAAATCAAGTAAACGATTTGAACAGGCATATGACGGGGCACGTGGGTGGCTCAGCTAGTTAACTGTCTCCTTTTGGCACAGGTCATGATCCTGGGGTCCTGGGACTGAGCCCCGTGTCCATCTCCTTGTTCAAAGGGACTCTTCTTCTCCATCTCCCTCTGCTTCCTCTCCCTGCTGTGTGCTCTGTCTTTCTCTTTCTCTCTCAAATAAATAAATAAGTAAATAAAACATTTTAAAAAGCAGCCATGTAACAAACACAGGCACATATGAATGGCCAGTAAGCCCCCCAAAATATGGCGATATCATTAGTTACCAAGGTGATGACAATGGAAGTTGTGACAGGATACGATTTCACACCCACTGAGTTGCATTCAGAGGACGGGGCGTCCACACGTCCCCATGGAAGCGGAGCTAGTGGCCATCCGGCGCACAGCCAGGGGCCGTACAAAATGCCCAACACCTTGGGGGACTATTTGCCCATTTCTTAAAAAAATATATACACGCACATATCACATGAACCACAGTTCCACTGACGGGTATTTACTCAGAAGAGATAAGAACTTATGACCATAGGGGACGCCTCGGTGGCTCAGTCATTAAGTCTCTGCCTTCAGCTCATATCATGATCCTGGGGTCCTGGGGTTGAGCCACCCATAAAAATAAAGACCATACAGAAATATTTATAGAAGCTCTATTCATGATACCTCAAACTGGAAATAACCAAGATGCCCATCAAAAGAAGAGTGGATTTTTTAAAATCATGGTATTTTCATATATTCATAGACTGGAGTGCTATTTATCAATTAAAAGGAATAAAATACAGATGATTGCAGATATGAATGACCTCAAAACAATTACAGTAGACAGTAGAAGTCATACACCAAAGACCCGTGTAATCTCTTTAATCAGGAGCATAGGCAAAGGCATCCACAGGGTCAGAACATCGTCATTTCTAGAGGATAGCAGAAACCGGCTTGAGGCCATCTTGAAGGCTGCTGGGGTGAAGCTGATGTTCTCACTTGAGGTGGTGGTTACAGAGGTGTGTGCCGTTGCCAGGGCTCATCAAACTCGAGACTTAAGCTCATGCATTTACTTGTAAGTTAATTTTACCTCAATTCAGACATAGCAATAAAAGTTAATAAACATAATTATGGGTTCCTAATTTTAGGAACCACTGTAAGAGTGAAAAATAAAATCTATAAATCCAACTTATAATTTAAACCTGGTCTGTCCAATAAAGGACATGAAAGAAGAATAAAAAATAAACAAGTATAGCAAATTGGAAGTATGAGTTGAGGGTAGAAATAAATCCTAATAGAACAGTAATTATAATCATGAAAGTGTGTGAAACTCAGCAACACCAAAACCAAGAAATCCAGATTAGATTCTGAAAAATAGTAATCCTTTCCTTCCAAAAGAATCAAGAAAATTTGAACAGAAAAGTAGAAAAGTACATACCACGGACATGTTACCCATAAGAAGCTGTAATGATGACAGGGGGCCTGGGTGGCTCAGTGGGTTAAAGCCTCTGCCTTTGGCTCGGGTCATGATCCCAGGGACCAGAGAGACCCCACATCAGAGTCTCTGCTCTGCGGGGAGCCTGCTTCCTCCTCTCTCTCTCTCTGCCTGCCTCTCTGCCTACTTGTGATCTCTGTCTGTCAAGCAAATAAATAAAATCTTTAAAAAAAAGAAAAAGCTGTAGTGATGATTTTAATACTTGACTAAGCAAATATCCAGACAACATTATCTTAAGGGAAAATGAGGCATGTTCTACTAGTAAGAATAGCATATAGCCACCATGAACTGACATGTCCTTAACAATATAGACTCAAAATACCCAAAATTACTGGCAAATTGAGTGAATAAATATATAAATAAGAGTAGTTGGCGATTTTGCACCCTCCCTTCACCTGAGACAAAAGTAAACAGAGAGAGGCTTCGTGGATAACGAAATTGAGAAGCTCAAGTGATTCTGCCGTTTGCCGCAAGCCTAGCAAAGAAAGGAAGCAAGCCCTTCCCGGTTATAGGGCCTGACCATCCCTGTCACTTTCCCATCTGCAATGAGATAAATATAAAAATTGAGGGTGTTCAAAGACTTTCACAGTAACTTGGGATTGCGGAGACATCTAATTACATGATCCATTTTCCTAGTATCTCATTATATCAGATTTTGTCAAATAATGGTTTTTGACAGGATGGAGATTAACAAAAACAAAACGAAACAAAACAAAACAAAAGCCCCTGGTCCTTCACTGCAGAATGTTTGAGGAACTGGTGCTGAGAGACCAGGAAAGAGCCACAGAGTGGAACGAGTGTCAGACCCCTGACGAGGAGCCCCTGTCATAAACTACATTCTCCTAGTACCGTGACTAAGATCCGAAATTAAAAAGCACACCCCCAAACTCCCTTTATCTCTAGAACCTCCACATTATATGTTTTGCTGAAAGGAGAATTATACATGAAATTGTGAAATATGCAGGACTGGATGATATGTAAACTTTGTATTTTAAACTGTGTGGACAGATCTAGAATATTATGTAAAGTAAAATGTATATGTTAAAATACATTTTCATGAGGCAGGACAGATTGGAAACAAATGATCTAATCAAAGGGAAAATAGGTTCAATTTATCACACTAAATAGGGATTGATTTTAATGAAAAACACAAGGACAAAGTTAGAAACAGATAACAGATTGAGATAATATATTTGCAACATCTAAAACCAACAAGGGGCCATACTATCTAGAATATGCAAGAAATGCCTATAAATCAAGAAGAAAAAATGCAATGGACGTGGAGGCAGAGAACGTGAAGAGGCCCTTCACAGGCAGAGGAACCCTCAAAGGCTGAGAAGATAAAAAGATGACCAGGTTCATCAATAATTGTAGAACTGGGAGTGAAAGCCATGAGATCAAACTGCATCTAGCAGACTGGCAAGGACCCACGAGCTGGACTGACAGGTGTCGGGAGGTCCAAGGCAAAAAGACAATGCCTTGCCCTGAGGTGGCACCGGGATCTCACCCAGTTTTGGAGAGTAGACTGGCACCCCCGGTTAAATCCAGCATGGATATACAGTCTGACCAGCAATTCCGCTCCCGGGAACAGAGTAGAGACACCCCGAGACCTCATGAGAATGTCCCCCTGGGATCCTGTGTAGTGACCTGGAGTCAGAAGGATTCTGAGCCTTGATGCTTTGGGGAAAGACGAGGAACATGTTGGCGCTGCAAACCATGGGACAGTAAGCAGGAGTCAGAGGCTGCGGACAAGAACATTCCATAACGTGGAGAGATCTCTAAAGTAGAACGAGGAGGGAAACAGCCAAGAACAGAATGAGATTTATAGCACTTTACCATTAGTATCTTGGTTTAAGAAACATAATGTAGTAAAATAAAATAAAATTTGTGATTTTAGCCAACCACGGGTAGTTCCGGGGCACTGAGTACGTTGACCAAGTTGTGTGAGCATCACCACCATCCACGTCCAGAACTTTCTCACCTCCCCAGAGGAGCTCTATACACATTCAACCCTACCTGCCGGTTCTGCTCTCCCCTCAGAACCTGGAAACCGCCACGCTACTTCCTGCTCCCTAAATCAGGCTGGCCCAGGAACCCCATGCAAGTGGCGTCATATGGTATTTGTTGTTTTATGATTGGCCTATTTCACTGAGTGCAATGTCTTCAAGGTCACCTGTGTGGTAGCCTGCTGGTGCTCCCTTACTTCTTAAGGTTGAGTAATAACCTTCCATTGTGATAAACCACATTTTGTTTATCCGTTCATCTGTTCCCAGACGTTTGGGCAGCTTCCGTCTTCGGGCTACTCTGAGTAATGCTGGCTGTTATGTTAGGATTATAGGTTTGCAAATATCTGTTGGGATCCTTCTTTCAATTCTTGTGTGTATCTACCCCAGAAATGGGGTAGATACACACACTCTGGGAATTTAGGTCACTATAAACTGCTGGAATCACCACACCATGTTCCGTGGGAGTCTAGCAGCCGACATTCCCACCAGCCATGCAGTTGGCAGCACTTTCAAAACTGCATGCACACAAGACTGACCTTTACAAAGCCCCAGGGCCATAGAATGGTGCAGGGCTCCCCCGCTGCATGGGTGTGGTGTGAGGGGAGATGGGCAGGGAAAGCAGGAAAGTGGACACAGTGGGGGGAAGCATTGTAAGTTAAGAGGGAGAGTCCTCCCCTGAGAAGGGTTTGGGGATGAAGGGTTTGGGGAGAAGGGTTTGAGAGGGTTTGGGGGATGCCAAACTCTGCACCTTCCAGAACTCCCAAACCAGAACTGGCTGTCTTCTCATTTCAAAAACCCGAAGCCAACCCTTCTCTACCCCTGCCAAAAGCAATGCGTAGGGTAACACATTAACTTGGATGCTGCTTGATAACTTTCCGTTTCCTTGTTAGCATCTTAGCGACATTGGATGGAGTCAAGCTTCCCTCCTGTGCTGGATACTGGTCCCTCTTCCACTGAGCAGGAGGGGAATGGACGGCTCTCCCTCGCTCGCTCAGCAGGGGCGTGACAGAGCCCTGTGAGGTTTCCTCCATTACAGAGTATTCCTCAAAGTGAGACATTCCCTTCCCAGAGGAGCTGCCAGGGTACACAGGGCTCCCAGGAGGACATCCCCAGCTCTGGCGACTCCAGAGCCCTGCTCTAGAGAGTGGCAAAGTACACTGCTTCTGTCCTCCTCAATGAGGCCCTCTAGAAAAATATGGAAAATGATTATTATCTGCTTTTGGTTGAAAAGTTCCATGGTCTCCATGCTCATGGCCCGAGGGAGAAAAGCATGGGGGCAGCTAGAGGGAATGGTTGAAGCCAACCAACCACCACTAACATTATGAATGAAGTAAGTATTTGGCAGCACTCTTTCTTCTCAAATCCTGAACTGCCCCAGCTTCATATAGATGCGTCTTTTGGAGGAGACGGGAAAGCATTTACGAGGAGGGCTGGTGAAACTAATAATTTGTTTATATGGAAATTTTTTTCCAGAACAGTACACTGGGGAAACATCTCCAAAATGAAATTGTAAGGAGGCAAAAACAGCCCGTTTGTCTCTTCTCCTACCACAGATGCCAATCACAAGTTATTGGGCTTTATAAGGCTGTTCTGGAGCCAACAGCAAGTGGGCAAATGGCCAGGTTCCAGGAAAAGGCAAACTCTTGCTACTGTGTCCTCCCCATTGCATGTGGCTGGTGTGGACATCTTGTGGCCCATGCATGGCCTGGTGGGCCAGAGGGAGCACCATTTGCTCACTGGAAGAGGTGAGAGTTGTTCCCAGAGCATCATGGTGGGCTTGGATCAGGGGCAGCTGAGCAAGGGAGGGAAAGCCACCCATTCCCCTCCTGCACAGGGAGGAAGAGGGTCCCATATCTGGCATGGGAGGGGGGGTAGGGGCATGGAGTTCCATTTTCCCATTCTCATGCCTTTGCTTACAGGGCCTCTGGGGTGACAGAAGGTTTCCCAGGGAGGGCACACCAGGCGTCCTGGGAACAGGAGAGGACAGGAACATGCATTTGCCCTGGGAGCAGCTCGGAGCTGGCACCTACAGCTCATTCCAGGCACCACAGCTGGAAAGAGAAGCTCTGAAAGGTCCAAGCCAGAATTAGAATCCCTCCAGGGTAATCCTCTGTGAGAGGCTGGTTATCACCCCGAGGGGCCCAAGCTGGCGAAGGCACCTGAATGCAATGAAATGGGGTTGGAGAGCAAGCAAAATGCTCAGGGGACTGAAGTAACTGGACATGGGGTTGTAGTCTGTGTAGAGGGAGTCATGTGTCCAGTCCTCTCTCTACCTATTGTCTTTCCATTAAACAGAACAAAAACCTCGTGAGATGTCGTTAGTGATAGAATGTACTCTTTTACATGGAGTCAATTTCCAGTAATAAAATGCTAGGGAGAGTGGAATCTTCTGACTTTTGGATTAACCTGTCAATTGAGGATTAAGCAGAAACCATCTTTATATTAATCTTAGTGCTAGAAACCTTTCTAAAACATATCAGTTTCATTTCCTTGGCTCTCTGAGCAGTAATGTTTGAGAGGGCCCCATGTATCGGCTTATTTTTTAGAAGACCATTGGAGTATCTACCATATGGGAGATGCTCTGATGGTACTGAAGACAGGAAAAGACACAATTTTGTTCACAACACAAAGCTGGAATTCATCCCTAACCTTGTTGACAGTCTCTGCTTTTCTGTGGAAGAACCGGGTTTCCTCACAGTGGATGTTGGGTCCATACGTTTGATTTTATCCCTTCAATTTTACTTGATTGCTTACTTTACTCAGTTTCACTTCCTGCCCCCACACTGATTTCCTTTCTGTCTAACACCTTCCCCTGCTATCAGCCGGGAGTTCTATTTGTTCTTCCTCCCTTGTGCTTAATGGTGCTTTCCTCACACTCAACGAAACACATGTTTCTTTACGATGTGACGATGAGAAAACCGTTTGCCACATCAAGTTCTTCTATATTCCCACCCCTACCGCCATCCCAGGCCCTACTCAGATGAAACGTTAGGTTGACACATTGAGAATGGTTTTCCTCCAGCATCACCCGCCCTCTGCCCTAAGATGTTCTTCTGGGAACATAATTACTCCTGGATTTGCTCAGAAGATGTATTAGGTTTTATTTTAGATTATTCTAAGAATTTTCCTGGATGTGTGTCTCTTCTATTTTAAGAAACATAACTTTGCATACAATTACATGTTCCCAGGTAGTATATAATCATCGAGAGAGAAAGAGAGAGAGAGGCCTCCTGGGCTCACCATGAAGCAGGCCTGTCTACTTCTGCCCCTCCCACATCCTACCCAGGTACACTGTGTTCCATTCAGAGTCTTTGTCAGTATCTGCCAGGCCAATTCCCCACCTGCATATTCTCTAACATGCATAGTGATGTGTGATAACTTTCACCTTGTCGAGTCAGTAATAGCTTGGCTGGGTATAGAAATCCTGGTGTGCAGTCCTTGTCTTGAGCGCTCTGTAATTGATTTTATTGTAGTTTGCAGTGTTTCACTATGTTTTCCTTATACTTATGATACTTGAGAAAACTAACAGGAAAACTGTGTCTTTGTTTTGTTAATGACTGGGTAATTGTGCCTGAAAAGTTATTCAATTTTTTTCTTCCATTTTAGGGATGTCTAAGTGTATTAGTTGGTTAGCCATTTCAATTTCAGAAATTCTCATCTATCATTTTTTTTCTTTTCTTTTCTTTTTTTTTAATTTGACAGAGAGAGAGATCACAAGTAGGCAGAGAGGCAAGCAGAGAGAGGAGGAAGCAGGCTCCCTGCCAAGCAGGGAGCCCAATGCAGGACTCGATCCCAGGACCCTGAGATCATGACCTGAGCTGAAAGCAGAGGCTTAACCCACTGAGCCACCCAGGTGCCCCTATAACTTGTTCAATTATTTTTCTTATGTATCTTTTTTTCTGCCTCTGGAATGCCAGTCATGTTATAGATTTCTCAGATCCGGCCTGCAACTCTCTTTACAAATTCTCCCCTTTGTGTCCTGTCTCTTGGTGTTTTGATTCTTCATTTTTACAGGCCACGAGTTTCTGGTGTAACAGTGTCTTCTATGTTTTTCTTCCATTTATTTCCTGATTTGGTTGTTTTAATTTGTTTGTTTCTGTTTTGTTCTTGGGTTCAGGCCCATGTCCCTGAAAAGAGCGATCAGGGAATAGGTATATCATATCCCTTGCTCTGACTATTGGCTGGTCCACCGCAATTCCTTTGGCTTAGGGGTGGCAGACAGATAGGCCTGGGATGTGGAAGTGGAGAGAAAGACAGATTCTCAGGCCTTTTCTTAGAATCTCCACAAAAAACAATACTGAAGTTTAAAAGCAGAGTGGGCTAAACAAAATCTGAAAGAAATCAGAAAGGTCCTTTATAGCCATACAACACACACACACACACACACACACACACACACACATTATGTAAATCAGAGGGCAAGCTGACGACTGGAAACAGTGTAGAATTGGGGGGTGCATATAGAGATTTGATGTTCTGCCATTACAGGAGCTGCTAAAACATTCTTTGGCATCTGGTGCTGAGAGCAAAGTCCCCACCAGGTGGTTAGACTGAAAGATGGTTGTGAAGAGGGGAGCAGGGTGGGAAGAACTGGCTGTCCTGGAACCCGTGAGAAAGGAGCTTGAACGCACATCCAACTGCCCCTGGAATCTGTGAGGCAACCGGGGTCACTTGTCTTCCTTATAGAGCCTGCACCCCAGATCCCCCATACCATGGCCATGGCATCAGTTCCTTCAGAGTTGAAGCAGGCCCAGTGGTGGCTAATCCGTGCCCCACCACTGCACACAGCCCACGCCATTGCTGCATCCTCTATGGGACATGAGCAAGGCCCAGAGCTGACTCAGGCTCCATTGCCATCTGGAGCATGGTAACCTCATGGTAGGTGATGGCCCATTCCTGGCGGCAGCCCCTAACCCATCTGTTGGTGAGACAGTTCTCTCTATATCACACCAGAAGTCATCCTTTCCTTGGGAATGAATGCGTATTTCAAGAATGACCTGGGTGAAAAGTGATAGTAAAGTCATACAGAAAGTATTTATGAGCTAGGAGTAGCTAAGCCCCCGGACTAAAAAGTGAGTGTTACGGTGAGAGTCAGAGATCCATTTACGTGGAGACCCACTGGCCTCAGTAAGCACAGTGTTCTGAAATCACACTTGCTGCTGGAAGTGGAAAGAACAGAGGTGCTAGGATTAGCATTTGCATTTGACTGGGGGGAGCGCCTGGGGTCAGTCCTTCCCTCCTCACCAAGGCTTCGACGCACCCAGACCCAGGCCACACTTACTTGATGGGTTTAACGGGCTTTACACCAAGTGTAGCTTATATTGAATTTCTCTGTTTCTTGTTTTGAAGGTCCCTGAAGACGAGCCAACTACAAAGCAGCCGGAATAACAGGAATGTTGGAGCAGATGCTATTTGGGTATTTCCACATAATAAAGACTTCTAATAATCCCCCGTGCCCAATTATCCTCACAGTCCCACCCAAGTTTTCACTCAGTGCATGATAAATGCAGACGATATCGACTTGAATAAAACCACAATTATTTAGGACACGGTGATGCCAATCAAAGGAGACATGTACACAATTGACAACCACATTTTCTAGGACCAAGATTAGCCAATAAGCCAGCTTTGTACCTACCTAGAACCAATTAGTCAAGTAGTAGCTGTCTGGTAAGGGTGATGTTCTCTGAGGAAAATAATATTTTCTGCATTTCTAGATCAAAACTATATCATGATCGTTAACTATGGGCTTTACCGAACAGTACAGGGTGTCTCCATCCTTCACCCTAGTCAGAGGGTGGTGATGTACAGTCTGGGGAAAGGTGCCATCGCTCCAGACGTACTTTTATTTGCTGGAATGGAGAGGTCCAGGGCAATGGCAGAAGTGGTCAGACACTGTAGGCATTCCACCTGCTGGCTTTTTTTTTTTCTTTTATAGTGAAAGTGGCAGCAGCACAATCCACAAATGCAGCTTCTGATAAATTCCAGCTGGGAAATAGTTCTACCTGAAGCAAAGGAAACGCGGGTCTCTTCCCTTAGTCTAGTGCCCTTCCTTCTCCTTACACTTAACTCTGCACTTTGAGGCTAACATGGGGCTGAGGTTAACCAGAAGCACTTACAGGGCCAGGCCAAGCCCATTCGGTATTTTCCTATCAAAAGCACAAAACAAATACCTTCCACTCTAAGCACGTAACGCGTATTTTAAAAGGAGGTAAATAAGCTTTGGTGTCAAAAAGCCCACTTCTGGTGGTGGGCAGCTATCTGCCTGGGAGCTCTAATCCCTTCTGAGACACATGTAAAAGAAGTTAAAAAAGAAGTCAGAAATTAAGAGCCGTCCTCTCCACCGCCCAGGTTAAAGGAACGGGAGAGCAAAGAGGAGCACAGTGAGCAAAGACACACGATGCCTCTGGGGATTCAGCTGCTCGGAGAGGCTGGGGGGTGACGTGGATATAAGGGGACATGGACACTCCTTTGCAGGACAAGGTCGTAGAGTCACCACACATCTCCCAGCGGGGATTCGTGGTCCTCAGGATGTTCACCCATGGTGGCGTGCAGTCCACGCCTGTGGCCTCCTGTTCCCTTCTGGCTGCCACAGAGGACTCTCTCGGCCGAGGACCATCAGCCATCCCCAGCCCCCATGCCCCACCCACCACTCGGGATCATTCAGTGCAGTCGTTCATCACGGGAGCATTAGGATCTCCAGCCCGTTGCCTTTGGCCTCTGACCACATGAGACAGGGTGACTTTCAGCAAATGGAAGGTTCCATCAGGTTTGGGGGATCGACCTCGAGTAGATCTCTCTTTTCAATTTAATGTTTTTGTTTTATTTATAGCATATTTCAAACATACAGAAAATAACACTCCTGTGCCCACTATTAAATAGAAATTTAATACATGTTAATATTTTGCTATATTAGATCCAAATGACATTTTTTAAGACATAAAGCCTTGGAAAACTCATTCTATGGAGCCATGCAGGATACCGGAGACCTCTCTGAGCAGTGGTGACGTCTTGATGTCATCATACGACGATGTCCTCGTGTTGGACAAGTCGACTCACAAACTAAACCTATGGTTCCAGTGAAAGGAGTCACCGAGAACTGAACATTTCCAACTAAATGCTACATTTCTAACACCCCAACATACTACTCTGAAGGAAGCAGCTGAGTCTTGTGAAAGCCTCATTTTCTATTCGACACAGAATGTCACTGGTAAAAGTAATGACTACTCTACCTTTGGACTCACAAAAGGGAGAGAGAGATTCCCATGGAAGGAAGCAGGCTGGCCCAGAGGAGGAAGCCACTTGCCTAAGAGGGGGGGCAGCCTCCAGCAACAGAGTCGGTGCTGACTCTCTTGGAAATGCTGCCAGGCTGCGTGGACACACAACGTGGACCCAAACTGACTGGGCTTTCTATCTCATGAGCATGTCTTATGTTTTATAGGTACTGCAGCACGGGGAAGGGAGGTGAAGACCAGTGTCACTTCGTGTCGCCTCTGCAAAGGCTTTCCAGCTGTCCCAGCTGGCTGGCAGAGGGAAGGGGCACTGTTCAGTCCCCCACTGACTGGACTTCCCTGGAGATGTTGGCTGAACACACCCCTGGGCTCGCACACAGTATCTACACAAATACAGCTTCGAGCAACACTTACCAAATTAGCGCAGCTTGAAATTTTATTGCCTCCCTCCTTTTTGTTCCTCTGATTATGAAAGTTACAAATACATAACAATGAAACAGTTTTAAAAGCACAGAAATGTGTGATCATGAAGAGACCCCATGAGCTTCTGACACCGAGGCTTTCTAGTCACCGCTCTGGGAGTGTGTACTTGCTGGAGATAAATATCCTTAAGAGACATATCTTGTAATTGCCTTATTTACTAATTTATTCAGTTAACATCTATTATATGGTGGGTCAGGTGACCTCAGAACCCTCCTGACACAGAATTTCTAAATTTCTAAAGTATGCATGAATATGAAATTTTTAATGTACACCAACAAACATAGGTTAATTCACAGAAGCTAAAGTCAATAAGACAAGGTGAGTTTGGAGATATTACCAAGTCTGAGTGCCTCTGCTCATCCCTACAGATTTGTAGCTTTCAATTTAATAGAACATGTGCAGGAAAAGAGACAAAGCCTTTGTCCCTGTTGGATGTAAAAGGAGATCTGTATCCATATAATAGAACTACAAATGTTTACACCTGTAATTAGAAGGTGAAGGATGTGGGGGAAGCTCCCCAAAGAGAAAAGCAGCAGTGAACCATACTTCTCTAGGGCCATGTTCTGCGTGAACAAACCCAAGTCTTTCCTGAGAGCCCTTCCCCTTAAACTAGCCTTCCCACAGATATGGGGTTCTAACTCATGCTCCCATATGTCCCAGTAACCCCAAACTTGGAATTTTGCTTTAAAAGCTGTGCTGTGTGCCTGAGAAAAGCACAACATCATTTCTATGGTATTCTAGCAGAAATCCCATAAGTTCAGCATAATCTTGAGAAAGGATCAGACAAGCCTGAACTGAGAGATGTCCACAAGATAAGCAGTATTCTCCAGAAGTGTCAAGTCATGGAAGACAAGCACTGAGCACCTCACTCAGATTGGAGAGACCAACAGGCCCCAGCAAATGCGTGCCATGTGGTAACCTGTCTGGGGTACTGGGACAGAAATAGGGCATGCATGTCAAGCTGGAGAAACACGAATGAGATCTGTAGCTTAATTAAAGGTTCTGTAATCATGTTCATTTCCTGGTTTTGATAACTACACTATGAGCATGTGGATGTTAAACTTAAGGGAAGTTGGGTGAAATGGGCATAGAAATTCTGCTCATGTTTTCACAACTTTTATACAGGTCTAAAATTATTTCAAAATGTAAATGTAGAAGGCATCATAATAAAATGTCCCTGGGTTGATGGTGCACCCAGAAACCTGGATGAAGTCATGAGGTCTGTCTAGAGAAATGTATCATGAACAAAAACCTCATTATTTCCACAGATAAAGTTCTAATGATCATCAGTTCACAACCAAAAAAAAAAAAAAAAGTTGGGAAGCATATGGGGAAACCAGTCACTATGAGCACAACACAACAGAAAGAATATAGAGCAGCAAAATAATAAATTTCACAAAATCTTCTGATGATTAAATCACCAAAATACATAACAACTTACTTAATAAGGAAAAAAAGTGTATAAAAATGTGACAAAAGAGCAAGAGACTTTCAAAATAACCACATAACTGGGCAGATTGTGGGGAAAAATGTAGAGGTAAATATGTAATTGTTGTATGTAAATATGTAATTATTAAGAGTAACAAACCAATGGATATTTGATTATTATATATTAGATAAATATTAGAAATAACAAAAGGGAAAGCTGACCTGGACAAGGTATCTAAAGAAAGTATTCAGAATATAGTAGAGATAAACAGCGAGATACAAAATTAAAACAAAGGTTGGAGACATGAACTATAGAGTAGGAAGACCCAATATACTTCTATCTGGTTCTAGAAGAACAAAGTAACAATGAGGAAGAAGTGATATTTGAAAGGATAATGACTGGCCATTTTCCAACAAAAGCAAAAGACAAAGTCTTTATATTAAGGAAGCTAAGTAGATACTACATAGGATAAATAAAAACCCACACAAGATACCCCAGGGTGACCTTGCAGAACACCAAAGACAAAGAGGAAAACTTCAATACAGCCAGAGCTAAAAAGGAACTCTCCACCTAAAATCAAATGCCCCAAAATACTATCTTTCAAGAAAGAGGGCAAACAAAGACTTTTCCTACCATCAGATGCCAAGAAGTGTACCACCTAGTGAAGACGGAGGACAAAGTGTCTGTGAGCGAAAGTCATCTGGACTGAAAGCTGATTCTCAAAAATACCAGTGGAAAGCAGGGTACAATGGATTCTCTCCAAAGTAGAAGTTTCTGCTAACCTAGAGTCAACTGCCCGGAGTCCCTGTCTTACAGAAGAGGGCAGTAGAAAGGTATTTTTCCAACAAACATAAGATGAGGGAGGGTTTACTACAGCTCGGAAAAAAACAATTTGAATGGAATATCTGGGATGCAAGGAGACATGGAAAACAGAAAATGGTAAACTTGATAATCAAAGCAAATGGTGCCTTTATGAAATGAGCATAACAAGGTCTAACTTACATTAAGGAACAAAATACAGAAATAAAATATCAGAACTTAAAAATGCCAGGAGTATATGACTCAAGAGGGAGGTAATTAACCCTAAAGAATTCTAAGTCTCTTATGTCATCTAGAAAGACAAGAAAGATATGTTTAATTTGGAGTTAGTCAAGTAAAAAATTCTTAAATCCCATGGAAACCACTGAAAGAATTTAAATAAAGTTTACAACTCCCAGACTTGTCAAGGACAAAAATAGAAGGAGAAAATGAATTTAAACAAAGGAACAAAGAGGGAAAAAAGATAAAGAATAGAGGGCACATGGCAGAAATAAGTCCAAATGTATATGAAATCATTAAAAAATATGACCATCTAGGAGTACCTGGGTGGCTCAGTCAGTTAAGCTTCTGACTCTTGGTTTCAGCTCAGGTCATGATCTCAAGGTCATGAGATCCAGCCTTGGATCAAGCTATACACTCAGTATGGAACCTGCTTAAGATTCTCTTTCTCCATCTCCCCCTGTCCCTCCCCCTGTTAGTGCAAACTCAATAAGTAAGTAAGTAAATAAGTAAATAAATATTTTTTAAAATTTAAAAAAATATGACCCTCTAGCTTAAAAATATTGTCAGATGGGGTGCCTGGGTGGCTCGATTGCTTAAAGCAACTGTCTTTGGCTCAAGTCATGATCCCAGAATCCTAAGATCAAGTCCCGCATTGGGCTCCCTGCTCAGCAGGGAGTCTGCTTCTCCCTCTGACCTCTCCCTTCTCGTGCTTTCTCTCTCATTCTCCATCTCTCTTTCTCAAATAAATAAATAAAATCTTTAAAAATATATTGTCAGATTAGCTATAAAACAGCCCATCAATATGCTCTTAAAAATAAACAACCAAAAAAAGACACATGCAGAAAGTTTGGAAGTAAAACAGAAAAAGAAGGAGATAGACAGATACTGATCTAAATAGAGACTCTTGACTCCAAGAAACAAACTAAGGCTTGCAGAAAGGGAGGCGGATGGGGAATGGGGTTACCGGGTAGTGGGCATTAAGGAGGACATGTGTTGTGATGAGCACTGGAGGTTACCCACAACTGATGAATCATGGAACATTATCAAACACTGGTGGTGCACTATATGTTGGTTAATTGAATTTAAGTAGGAATAAATAAATAAATAAATAAGAATATCGCACTAAATAAATAACTAAAGTAGGTATGACCATGTTACCATAAAACAAAACAGATGTTAAGGAGAGAGACAATATTAATAAATAATTCATTATTGGATGTTAAAACCACTTAAGTTCTTATGAATATACATAAAATTTAACCTATAAATGTAACAATACAGCTCCATGGTTTTAAAAAAAAAAAGCAAAAATTTAAAAAAGAAGAAAAAGAAAGAGGAAAAATTTAAATAAAGTCAACTGAAATATCTATCATTACAGTAAAAGAACATAACATTCCCCTCCCAGCAACTGGAAGATCATATTGAAACTGACCCCAAAGTTTCGGTATGGATACAATTTGAACAGTAAATTAACAGGCATGGTCAATAAAATTACCTAGTGCTAGGCTGTAAAGCAAGTCTCAAAAATTTCTAAGGATCATATCATACGAAGAATAATTCTGAGGGAGAAAGGTGTGGTGTTGGGACTTCTGTCTGTCAGATCCCAGGATTCCGACACAGCAGTGAAGATGGGTGGAACTGGCCATGAAGTTGAAACGTTAAAAAAAAAAAAAAAAGCCAAAAATAAGCAGAATATTTTTATTATCTTAGTATAGAAAAAAGATTTTTAAGAAAGAAAAAAAAATAAACTTGACACTTAAGGGGAAAATATACATTAGGCCACGTTAGAATTGAGGTGGTACAAAAGGGCCAAGGCAGAAAGTGGGAGGAACATACCAAAAACGGACAGAAGGTATTTACGGTGCATACAAGAGCAAATCAGGACCTGGGTTTTATAATCTGGATACTGAATGCAAATTCTTAAGGTAAATAAAGAAATCTGAAAGAGAAAAAAAGGAGCAAAAGGTGTGAACCGACAGTTCACAGAAGAATAAACGAAACAAAAAAAGAAAGGAGCACGTGAAAAAGCAGAGTGCCCTGGGGAAGCGCAGATTACACACCCAGGAGCGCAGCCTCCGTCACGTTGGCATAAGGGCCACATCCGCCAGGAGCAGCTGTCGGTGCCCCCGACACCGAGGGAAACTCGTGCGGCTGATTTGGACACAAGAGCCTTCGGGCTGGTGTGCGCCGTCGAACGCGTCCTCTCCAGTAAGGGCTCCAGAGAGTCCCTCCCCTCTCCGCGGGGCGCAGGTCCTAGGAGGTGCTAGAAGAAGGCTTGTGGCCAGGAAGGCTGGACCGAGCCGGCCCCCCGTGGAACGGTGGCGTCGTGGGGGAGAGGAAGTGCAGGCCTGCACCCGCCTGCAGGGATGAGGCCCTGCGCGGGCTTCGGGAGAACGAAGCACATCGGGGCAGACGGTCCAGCGGGACCTTAGGGTCGGCGTTAAACCACGCATGGCTACACGGTGTGTGGCTAGGGTTGCAGTGGCAGGTCATAGCCCTGCAAGAGACAGTGGGGATCGGAAGCACAGAATTCGAGGGGGGAGCTGGCGCACGGATGGGGTCGGAGAGGGGACCCGGGAACCAGGAGAGGGCGCGGGCTCGTTCCTTAAGTTGCAGCATGGAGACGACGTGTTTGTTTTACTCCCCTCCCTTTGCATTATGTTCACTCTTCTGAACTGACCACATGCCGCATTTCGGTAAGGAAGAAGGCCTCCCTTGGTATGGGTGCGATGCTCAAAGCCATGAGAGGAACAGGGAAGGGAAGGGAAGTGATGACAACAGCGGTTCCCGTCCTCACGATGTTATCAAGTCAGAAGAGCAGACTTCGGGGGTAAGCACTTGAGGCTGAGTTCTGCCGTCATGGCTCAGGTGAGGAAGCAGCTGCTGCCGGGCTGGAGAAAGAGGGGCCTCAGGCTGCCCACATCCCAGTACCGAGTCCCCGGGCCTCACAGGGGACAGCTCTCGGGTTCCTGCCCCAGGCCCGTCTCGCAGGGCTTGCCGCAGGCCCGGGAGCCATCAGCAGTGGCCACAGAGGAGGAAGACATCAGGCTTGAGACCGAAAGGAGATGTTTTTCCAGGCTTGTAAACCTCTTGACATTCTGTTAGCAAAGCTTCCCCCCAGCGCCTGGAGTGGGGCTGATGGCTGGGTTTTCAGGAGTCTCAAGGTTACACAGGGCGACTATTTATAGGGTGGATGTAACCCGTTTCAACAAAGCCAAATGAGAGTATTGGCCTAATCTCCCTGCCCTGTACTTCCTCCTGTGACCGGAGGGCTACTGGTGGAAATCTATTAAAAGACTTCCTGATTAAAAAAAAAAAAAAAAAAAAAGTTGACATTTCACTTGGTCAAAATTGAAGCCCAGAGGGACAGCCTCCATTTTCGCTGAGCTGGGTCTCACCCAGCCTGGCCTTTGGGGGGGTGCTGAATTAGGTGCCGGGGATGCCGGGCTGAGCACCCCCTCCACCTGGACCCTGGCTCTCGTCACTCACTGTGTGTCCACGCCGCAGGCCGAGCCCACGCCCCCCACGGGCTGGAGCACTGGGGAGCAGGGCAGCGCCCCTCTCTTACTCCCGAAGCAGGTCAAGCACCACCCTCCTCGAGCATTTCTTGTGGCTGAGCTGTCCCCGGGCCATCAAGGGAGCCAGTCACAAAAATGCACGGGGAGGCTCCTGCAGCAAGGGCTCTGCCCTTGGAAATCTGAAGGCCAGTCTCTGTGAAGAACGGATCCTGGCTCGCAGGGAAGCAGTGCTTTTAACGTTCAAAAGGGCTGCTCCTGCTCCCAGGTGGACACTTTACATGCATCATCCCCGGTGGTCCTCACAGTAGCCCATTTCACAGATGAGGAAACTGACTCCCAGAGGAGGCAGTCAGCCATGACTGGAGCCCCTGCCGAGGGCTCCAGACCTGCCCGCACTAGCCTCCCGGCTCCGGGCCATGCACACAGCCCCTGTAACAACATCTCAGTTAAAAGGTCTCGCTACCTCACACAGGAATGACTTCTGAGTAGTCAAAACAAGACTCCTACTCGGCGTCGTTGTTCCAAACGTTGCAAGTCATCTTGAATCAATTCTCCATAACATGGCAATTAAAACAAGTGTCATTTATCAACCAAAGTGAGACTAAAACAACTCTTGTCCTGCCAAAATTAACTTGGAAAAAAATCACTGTTATAGAGACTCTTAAAACCATTTCTAAGCTTCTCAAGGTTGCCCAAACAAGAAAGGAAAATAAAATTAAGAGGGAAAACTAACATGAGCTCCCTAGAAGCATTAAAATGCAAAATAATTCTCTTGCCCTCCGCCCCCTCCAAATGGGATGGTTGTTGACTCTTCCTTTATGTCAACAGACTCAGGTCCAATTAAAAAGCCATCAGCCAACCACCCAGGGAGCGGCCAGAGCTCCCCCAGCGTGGGCAGGACCCTCCCTGCCTTGGCCCACAGAGAACCCAGGGCCTCAGGGAGCCACAGGGGACCATGGGGAGAGACATGTGCTCCTTCCAAACAACCCCCACACTTGGTTGCATTTACTGATCCCACCCATCACTGATGGAGCTCTCAGCACAGGAGCAGGAAAGGGTCTCTTTCCATCCTCAAGCAGAAGTGGGGCTAGAAAAGCCCTCTGGCTGGGAATGCAGGGGGCCAGGGTCTTTAGGACAGCTGTCTGCCCATGGGACCTTCAGGGACCCTCCCAAAGCTCCCTCGACAGACGCCATGGTGTTGCCCAGATGTGGATAAACCACTTCAGTCCACTAAGCACATTCCAAATGTGATCCATAACCTCGAATCGTCACCTGTCTCAAAGCAGATTTCCCAGACATTCACACTTGGCCAAGAAATTTGTTCAAACCATTTATCTATGTTCTGACCAATCCTCACAATACCTACAACATTCCCTTTTACTTGCTATCCCATTTTACAGATTAGGGGACTGAGGCTCGAAGCCGGTAGGGACTAGGCTCCAGCTGCTGAGCAGTGAGGCCGGGACACACAGCCCAAGCCCAGATGGTTCCTTTGCCTGCTCCAGGGTCCCATCCCCAAAACTGTTCCAGTCCTGATAAAAGCCATACCATAGCCATCGGTTTAAATGTATTTTGAAAGTTTTCTAAATGCAAATTGCTTGACTATCTTGCCCTAAACTCAGCTGGTTCTTATTTCACATTCCTCTTCATGAAGAGGACAGACCCACAAAGAACCAAAGCAGTGGACTGCTCTCCTATCTGGACACACTTGAAAGTACGAGACGTCTGGGACTGCCAGGCCCTCCCTCTGATAGACTGAGTGACCAGGAGAGACGGCAGTCCCTGCTCTGCGAGACATTCAGCAGCTGCTGCCAACAGAATCCCATCTGAAAGTGGGGGAGCATGTCCCCGAGTCGCCTGAGCCCCCACCACCCTGCAGCGCAGACAGACGGGGCTGGAAGCCGCACGCAGTGGGCACTAGTCAGCTGCAGCTTGGGGCCTGAGGGAACTGTGTCTTCATGCCTCTCTGAGGAAGAGGAAAGACCAAACGCTTCACATCACCATGCTTGTGGGGTCAGATGAAGCCTGAGCTCTGGACTGGCTGGTTCCCCTCACACAATATTCAGGAAGCGCACTCCACTCATGTCGTGCTCAAATACTCTTAAAATACGGGTCTACGGGATGCCTGGGTGGCCCCATCAGTTAAGCGTCTGCCTTCGGCTCAGGTCATGATCCCAGGGACCTGGGATGGAGCCCCACCCAGGTGCTTCTCCTCTTCCTCTCCCTCTCCCCCTACTCATGCTCTCTCTCTCTCTCTCTCTCTCTCTCTCGTTCTTCCTCTCAAATAATAAATACAATCTTTAAAACAAAAAAATAAATATTCTTAAAATACTATTTTTCCAAAGGAACAAAATGAAGAAAGAACTTCGAATGTAAAGTAATCAAGTAACTCCATGAAAAAACACACAACTTTTTTTCCTGTAGTGAGCAGTTTTGAAGTATGTTCTCCAATTGCATCCGGATCATTGATAAGCAGAGATCACAGAATCAGAAGAAAATACATGGTATGTGCTATGGTTAGTGCTGTGAAGTGTGTAAACCTGGCGATTCACAGACATGTACCCCTGGGGATAAAAATTTGTTTATAAAAAATAAAAATTAAAAAAAAAGTAGTGAAACAATTTTTATGAGAAGCTTTGAATAGTCAAAAATGCAAAATGAATATGCCTTTATTATTGTAAAATCCATCAAATAAAATTAAACATAATATTTGTGGGAGAAGAAAACAAAATACATCCAATACAGAGATGACCAAGCAAGCAAAGACAGAACAAAAGACGCCCTGTGAGCAATCTTCCAGCCCATCCAGGAGGGAATGCTAATTCTGGGATACCTTAACTTTTGTCCCATTGGAAATATCTGTGACATAGGTAAAACTGGTCATTGCCAGTGACCTGTCCTCTTCCTGGAGTTATTTCTGGGAATAAGCCAACTGAGACCCTTAAGGTAAATCAGTATTTGAACTGAGTGGCTGAATGAATGAAAAGAAGATGGTGGGTAAAGCAAGAAGCAAAGAAGGAGGGATGGGCAGCATGTCCACCAGATAATCCTAAGCATCAATGGAGAAGAGGATTGTCGGAGAGTCAGATGAAGTTGAATGCCTGATGCTACTTGCTCACTCGAGTGATCCCCCTTCATCAAAATACCCGCGATTGCTAACACGCTCACAGCCCAAAAACTCCTATGTCAAATTCACTTGCTTATAACGCATCTGTTGGACATAGATTGCTTGGAACAAATATGTCAGAGGAGGCTTGGTTCTGATTTTGTTTATCATAATATGTTATGAGAAAGGAGGGAATTTATCATACAATGCCTTCACTTCTTCATCCAGCAAGTGGTTTTGAGTGCCCAGACAGAGCTCGGCACAGTTCTAGAGCTAGGAGGTGGCCCAGGGCCCAGGTGGACAGAATGGGGAAGCCACCAGGCTTGTGCACATGTCCTCCACAAATGGTGCTTTGGCCAGAATGGAGCTCTCATAAGCCTGTAAGGAATATCACTCTGTACCCACAGCTCTGTTTGCACAAACATCTCTGTGTGCCTGTTGAATTTTCTTTCTTAAATGAAATTCCTGGAACAATGCCTGTTTAGAGCTGGTGGACCCCAGGCCTACTTGGGAGGATAAGAAGGAGCCTCTTGTAGTCCATGGGGTCAGGATTTCAGCTCTGGAGCCCCCATAATTTATCTGACCCCAGCACAGTCTTGACTGGATGGAGCTGGGTCTTCCTCACCCATGCAGCTCCTGTGATCCCTGGCAGGGTGAAGGGCCACAGCTCGAACATGGGAGGAAGGACCTGCCTCACTGGGGTGCTTTGTAGTTCTGTTCCCTCTGTCGTCATGTACACAGGCACTCACCTGCTTTCAGCCTCCTCCACATTCCGAATGAACTTGGAATTCTGAAAGACAGCTCCCAACCAGGATCCATGTGGGCCTTTCCCAGGCCTGGTCTGTCTTGGGCCTTGTTATGATGAATCATGCACCCCTCCAAATTCATATGTTGAAGCCCTACCACCCAGAGTAGCTCCATTTGGAGATGGGGCCTCTACAGATGCAAGTGAGGATAAACGAGGTCATAAAAGAAGTCCTTGATCCATAGAATTAGTATCCTTATAGGAAGTGACACCAGAGAGTTCTCTCTCTCTCTCCCTTGCTCCTTCCTCTCTCTCTCACTCTCTCTCTCTCTCCCTCCATGGGCATGCAGGAGGAGCAGGTCATGTGAGGACAGAGAGAAGGCAAGCCAGGAAAAGAGCTCCCTCCAGAACCTAACTGGCCAGAGCCCTGATTCCGGACTCCCAAGCCTCCAGAACTGTGATAAATGAGTGTCTTGTTGCCGAACCAGAGCGGTCTGAGGTATTTTATGTTAGCAGCCCAAGAAGACGGATACAGACCTGCATGCAGAGGCTCTCTGGCTCGAAGAACCACCACGGCCAAGGGTGAAATGAAGCCCATGGTGGGCCTGACACACAGGAGAGGCCGGGGACTCTCCCCCTGGTCTGAGACCGAGCAGCTGACTCTCAGATCCACGGACACTGACCTGGTGAGTGACGGTTCGGGAAGACAGTTTTCTAGAAGGGGGAGGGGTTCCAGAGAGAGACAGCCATCGGGTGCGGTGGGGATGGTGATGATGTGAGCAGTCAGACAGATGTCCAGTTATCCACTGACATGACATCCCTGAACTGGGAAGAGGTGCCTGGGGGTCCTCGTCCTCTCATCCAAGCAGGCTCCAGCATGGGGCCGGGCCTGGGGAAGGGCGAGCTCGGTGCCCAGGGCACAACACAGAAGGGGTGCCCTGCCCAGGGCCAGCCCTGCCTGACCCAGAGAGGGACGGTCTCCCTAAAGGTGCCACAGGTGTGCCGCTCACCTGAACCCGCACTCAGCTGCCTTCAACTCTGAGGGGCGACTGTCCGAGAGTCCATGCTTTATCGACGCATGGCATCTTTGAGAGGCTGCAGAAATCAGAGCGGAGCTTGCTTCTCCACGTGCCCTCTTCCAGGACCGCATCCTGCTGCGGGACGGAAGGTGAGACGGCCGCCTGCCCGGTGAGCAGAGGAAGGGGCCCCGGGAAAGGGATGTTTCAGATGAAGCCATGGTCGGGGGCGGGGGACCGGGGGAGGCAGAGTGGGGGTGGCTTCTGGGCAAGACAGGGCATAAGAGGAGAAAGACAGATTGCAGCAGCCTCGTGCCGAGCCCACACCCGGACAAGGAGCTGCTGTCACGTGGGACGTATCACGCTCTTGCTCCCCTACCGTGTGGTGCCTGGTTGTTGCCGCAAACCCACGAAGTCCTCCCGAAGCTCAAAGAGACACACAGGACCCTGGCATGACGGCTGCCTGGCTGTGTCAAGCCTGACAGTTAGGATCTTTTCCTCCTGAAACATAAATATATTTATTCCCTTTCAGATTCAGTGGAGAGAGAGCGCAGGGAGATGATGGGTGAGACTCGCCAGCGGGCTGGGCCCAGGCCAGCTACCGGGCACTGAGGCTTTTATGCCTCATGGCTGGAGGGCCCTCAGGCAGCCAGTGCCCAGCTGGCCAGCGGGCCGACGCCCAGGGGTCAGTGGCTCCTTCAACTTGCAGAGAGAGCGCAGGAGGCCTCTGCAGGTTCTCTGAGGGGACTGCTCTGCGCTCGGCTGCCTGCTGTGGCTCAGGGATGGTGGGGGTCCGCAGGGTGTCTGATGGCCCATGGCAAATCTTTTCTGCTCACTTGAAAGCCCAAAATGAAAACAGTTGCAATGATGCCCACCGTGGGGTTGGTGCCGGGACAGCTCCTCACGGAGGAGGATGTTTATAAACCTGTTTCCTTTCCTTGCTTCCTCAACACACCTGAGGACGCTGAGCTCCTTCTGCAGCCTAATGACAAATGCACACGAGCAGTCAGGATTCTGTTCGGGAATCCAGAGAACGAGGCCACGCACAGTCTCAGGGGGAGACACAGCAGCAGGATGCAGGAAGCCTGCCGTGATGGGAGGCACGCGGTGGGTCTGGATTCAAATCCTGCCCTCCCCCCGCTGGCTACCTGGCCTCAGGTCCTCTGAGCCCCCCTTCCACACCCAACACCGCAGGTTGTAATCACTCTCTGTAAGCTTGCCTTGAGGTCTATGCATGATCACAGGTAAGAACACCTATTAAAGCACCTACCAAATTCTAGCCACTTAATAATTAACCCTCCAGCCCTTGTTCTCTACATGCTGTTGACCTACATGAGCCTTTGTTTCCCCATCTCCACATTCTTGGTACCAAGACATTCACTGCCGTGAGAAGGGAGTGGGAAGACAGAGGGACAAAGCTGGCCCAGGCCTGGGCTGTCACTGGCACTTGGTAGCTTCTGGAGGCAGGGGACGAGGAAGCGGCAGTTTCTCTATTCAGAGTGAACAGAGGATGTGGACCAAGCCACCAAATCCCAGCATGATGAGGATTCACAGACAGAGGGAGCTTCTGGTCAGGATGCTTTGCAGGCACATGATGGTGTCCCACAGGCCGCCCCGTGAGGACCCCAAGGTCGATGGAGTGCCCAGGTCCCGCTGGCTCAGACCGTCAGCCGTGTTCAGGGGATGCACGTCTTGTTGCCTCAAGTAACAGGTTCACAACACTAGTTTTTAGACAAGATCGACGCATAAATGCCTTTCCAAGATCATTATACATGTTTATAATTCCCTGATGATTTTTCTAATAATGCTAACATCAACTTAATTTTACATTCACCTTAGCAGGAGGCACATTTCACCTTCAGATCCCCGTAATTAAAAACAAGAAGGCGGTTGAGGCAGACGACAGACGTAAATCTTGCTGTTGCCTTTCCCAGAAGTTCTCTTCCCAGCGGCCAGACCAGACTCCAGCTCCTGGAGTGACCCAGAGCGAACCGCACGCAGATTAATCTATGTCCAGTGCTCACTTTTTTCTGTGGAAACTGTGCTTCCCGATGATATTTTGTTACTGAAAATGTGTAGCCGCAGACCAACAGGACCAAGAAAGGAATGTCTAGCTTTAATCCTGTCCTGACTGGCAGCCCCCAAAGCTCTAAGTAATTTAACAAAAGACTGAACTTCTAACAGCAGAGCAGTGACGCGCTCAGGCGCCGCCTTCAAACAGGTGAGGGGCCGTACCGCGAGCGAAGCCCGCGCAGCCTCGCCCGCTTCTGAGGCACATCCCTGCGCCTTCCCGCTCTAGGATCCCTCTTCCAACTAAAAACAACAGCCCTCCTGGTTCCAGAGTCTCTCCCACTAGCGGTTTGGTTTATAATTGTAAATATTAAGGTTGAAAGGAACCACCAAGGAGGTAAGCCGTGCAGCCCCAGGCCTACCATCCCCTGTCACCTGGGAGGTCGGCAGCGTCGGCGGCTGGGCCGGTGGCCAGCTGGTCGTCACACCACTGAGCCCATTGTCCACGCTGCTGGGAACCCACTCCTGGGTTCGTTCCTTTGGCAGAAATGTTTGTTCCGGGCACACGGGATCCCTTGGAGATCCGAAAGACCAATGATCCCTGATCCCTCCTCCCTCCTGGAGGTGACATTCTGGGGGAGGGGATAGGACATGCCCTAAAAAGCAAACACACAAATGAGCAGGTGGTCTAATGTGCAATGAGGCTGGGAGTGGGGGTCACAGGGGCCAGCTGGGCGGGAGGATGGTCTGAAGGTCTGGGGAAACCTCACGGAGAAGGTGGCTTTTCAAGACGGGTCTGAGCCATGGCTGCTGAGGCTGGAGATGCCAGAAACCAAGGGGAGGGGAGGCGAGAAGAGGGGCTGGGGGGCTTGAGGGCCACAGGTGAGACTGAGGGCAAGGCCAGGCCAGCCCAGCCCATAGTGACAAGCGGAGCCTTCTCTGCGGGGAGAATGTGGGACCCCTTGCTGGATGTGGCCCAGCGACTGAATCATGTTAAACCGGCGATTGAGTTACATAGGCCGGGAGCCCGGGGAGGCTCTGGAATAGTGCTGCGTGGCCATTACCTCTCCGTAGAAGGGGAGGGCAAGGAGGAGCAAAAGGAAAAGAACGTGAGACAGGGCGTGTGCAGTGCCGGCAGGAAGGGTGGAGAGGGGCGGGCGGCAGAGGGACCAGGCCGGGCGCTCCGTCACCGGCAGGCGCTCAGGCGGGCGTCGGAGGGAGCTGACCCCGAGCAGCGGCGCGCCGGGCCCGCGAGCTCGGCACAAAGACGCGGAACCGCACTGAGCCCGCGCGCACGCGGAAGACGTTCGGGTGCCTCGATGATCCGAGCTCCCAAGCTTCAGGGGGGTCCGTTCCCGAACCCCGACGCCGCAGGGAGCCCCGCGTGGGAACCCGCCGCGACCTTAGAGGCTGGCAGGCCGCGCGGACTGCGGGGACGTGCGGGCTGGAGTCAAGTCGGTGACTGACGCGTTTGAAGACGACAGACATGCAGGACAGCGTGCGGTTCGTCAGTGCCTGTGTGCAAGCATCCGCGGTGTGCAAGCATCCGTGGTGTGCAAGCATCTGCGTGGGTGCAAGCATCCGCGGTGTGCAAGCATCCACCCGTGTGCAAGCACCCGTGGTGTGTAAGCACCCGTGGTGTGTAAGCATTTGCGCGTGTGCAAGCATCCGTGGTGTGCAAGCATCTGCGCGTGTGCAAGCATCCGCGGTGTGCAAGCATCCGCCCGTGTGCAAGCACCCGTGGTGTGCAAGCATCTGCGCGTGTGCAAGCATCCGCGGTGTGCAAGCATCCGCCCGTGTGCAAGCATCTGTGGTGGCTGCACATGGAGAACATTCTCGGGAAGACACCCAGAGCTTAGCGACACGGGCGAGTGGAAAGGAAACGGCACTTAGGGCAAGGGAGCAGCAGGGAGACTTCTTCCCCCTATGCCCTTTGATTTATTTTTCTAATAATTTTGACCACATACGTCAGAACAATTAATTTAGTGTCCTGAGGTCAGTGACATTTCCTTCATGCGCCATGAAAGGCAGTTGTATTTGTTTGCAAGGAGAGACTGGTATGGAATGGCCCTTTCTTCCACTGCAGACCTGAACTTGTGGGGCGACGGAGCCAGGTGGATTTCTGGCCCAGACGGTGCCCCACTGCATGAGCTTGGAGCCGGCCAGGGGCCCAGGAGCTGCCGCTGATGTGGCCCCACGAGGCGTCCCTAAGTCCCTTCCCGGAACCTGCAACGGAGCGCGTCTCTGTCAGGTCAAGTTCCCAGGTTGCCGTCTCTGTGACTCTTCAAGGAAATTGGTCTTCGGGTGTAATGACCTAAAGGCTCTGGAACGATGAGAGTGCAACTTCGGACCAGGAGGGGCCCCTAGACACTCTCAGAAATCCATGGCTCTTTTCCTTCACAGGATGTTTTTGACTTCGTGTTTTTGTTTCAATTCTAATAAATAAATAAATAAATAAGAACTATTTTCTGCCCACTTTGGTTTATGAATGAACTGACTTTGAGTGTGGCCTCTGCTCATAAGGAAAAGGGAGAATTGGCCCAAGTTAGCATGTGGTTCTGCCATACCAAGCAAAGCCCATTTGCCACCGTGGTGGCTGAAGGGTCTTTCTCTGTCATTTAGTGAGGAGGAGAGTCACCTGCAACACCAAGAAACGGGTCTGAGGTCAGAATGCACCGCGTCTGGAGCACCAACTGGACTCCCAACAACACCGAGGCCACTCGTGTAAACCTCCCTGATGGTCCGGTTTCACTTGCGTCTGATTCTCAATTCCCTGTGCATCGTGGCAACCACAGAGCATTCAAACGAGCTTTGTTTGTGGACATCTTTAAGAATAGAAATTAAGGGCACCTGGGTGGCTCAGTGGGTTAAGCCTCTGCCTTCGGCTCAGGTCATGATCTCAGGGTCCTGGGATCAAGACCCGCATCCAGCTCTCTGCTCAGCAGGGAGCCTGCTTTCCCCTCTCTCTGCCTGCCTCTCTGCCTACTTGTGATCTCTGTCTGTCAAATAAATATATAAAATCTTAAGAATAGAAATTAAAATAATTTCCGTTGACAATAGGGATCATTGGGAAGATAAAGCCCCAGTACGGAGGGCTTACACCCTCATGCTGTTCCAGAAACCCCGCAGTGGGAGGCATCCACAGACCGGAGATCCAGAGCTCCATGGTGAACACCTCAGGCCTCTGTCAGGCTCAAAACAGAGCAAAGCCAGAGCCCCAGGGGCCGGTTTGGCTGCTCTGGTGCTGAAGCCTTCCCTTGAAGACGCAGGTGGTGTGGGGCCTCCTTCCCTCCTCTGCCTGCCGCAGCATCCAGGCCCCGGCGTCCCGATGGGCTCGTGGACACGCAGGATTGTGTCCGACCTAAAACACAGGACATACTTGTTCGTGTCATTGCACAACGATCGTGACCATTTCATCCCTTCCCTAAACGGTCCAAGTGGGTGAGTAATGGGAGGCTAACACACCACACCCTACAAGTGGCTTCAACAAATGGGGCTTTTTTCCTTCCTCCTGGAGCAGCAGGCTCAGAACCCTGAGGTGCCGGTTGCATCTCTATTCTCCAGTGGCAGTGGGTTCCCAGGGCACGCGTCTGTGGAGCAGCACACGGGCTTTCACTGGTGGAGACTTCATTTCTGTTGCCGCACCAAGGATGCTTCCAGAAGAGTCCGATCCGACCATGGCTGGCTGACGCCCTGGGCCGCCCCGAGACCGCAGGAGCAGAGCCAGCTACCTGAGCAGGAAGGGCGGGAGGAGGGGCGGGTCGGCCACAAACGACCCTTTCATTTTCATTTTTAAAACACTGTCATGCTGGCGGGTAATTGTAAGAAACCTAAGAATTGTAGGAAAGTCCAACATTTATGAAAACAAACTAAAGGTTTATGAAAATGTGCTCAGAATATCAGCCTGTTATATGTAATAACAAAAACACTCGTTCGGTGTATCCAATATTGTTTGGACAAGATTCAATTCTATTTTTAGGAGATTTCAATTTCCTTTCCCATAAACTCCATGAAATATAGTATGTGGCATATTTCTGGTGACCCTTTTGAAGAGTGTTACACTTTTGGACCCTGTAATGAGTCTAGATGAGATGGTCTCCCCCTCACCTCCTTGAGCAAATAAATAGATGCCCGTGACAGTCATTGGAATTAGACGCCATGTCCCTCTGCCTCCCGCAGTCCCCATCTCGGCTTCCAGTCCCTAGAACAAAAGCTCTCTAAAGACGGGTCTAAGCAATAAAGACAATATTTAGGGCCATCTGGTGATTCCATTCAATTTATTTCTCTGACAAGACTTATAAATAAGAAAGCATAATTTCCAGAAGCAATCATGAAATTTACTATGCAAACTACAAGCCCTAGCCCCTTCTGCACCTTCCCCTTCTAGTGCACACGTGGGCCCACTTACATCACCGGCATTTACGGCACTCTGCATTTTCAAAGCACTCTGCAAAATTAACCAATTTATTCTCAGAGAGAGGAAGGTAGTGTTGCCCGCAGTGCAGTGGAATGAACTGGTCGGGGCTTTTCCACATCCGGGAAAGTTGGCTGGCATTCACTGCCATCCCCTCATGGTCCTGGGGTGTCCATCTCACAAGAGGCGAGCCCTCGAGGCGTGACTTCCCACATGCTCTCCAGTTGTGTCCCCATGCTGAAGGGACAGCAAAGCCACTGCCTCCTCCCCAACGCAGCTCAGGGCCTCTTCCCGGTACCATCCACTCCACAAGCTCCAAGTGCCCAAATGGCCAGGGACCAGAACTCTCCCCACTCCCCCCGGTGATTCCCCATCACTGAACTGGGGCCCAGGGGAGCTCCCGAGGTTTCTCTCCATGAATATGCCAGGATGTGGAGTCACATGAGTATGGTCTCTTGCACTGGCATAAACTCATCCCAAGGACCCTGAAATCACTCAAAACATGCTGGGAACACTTTGAGATTTCTTTTTTTTTGTTTAAAGATTTTATTTATTTATTGACAGACAGAGATCACAGTAGGCAGAGAGGCAGGCAGAGAGAGAGGAGGAAGCAGGCTTTCCGCGGAGCAGAGAGCCCGATGCGGGGCTCGATCCCAGGACCCCGGGACCATGACCTGAGCCGAAGGCAGAGGCTCCAACCCACTGAGCCACCCAGGTGCCCCCCCCCCTTTGAGATTTCTTTCCCAGGGATGGTGATAGTGAGAAATGCATTTTTAATTTTTAAATATTTTTATCAAGTATAATTAACATACAGTGCTTTATTAGCTTCAGGTATACAGAATAGAGATTCAACAATTCTATGCATCACTCAGCGCTCATGACCACAGGTGAACCCCTATTTTCCCCCTCACCCCAGCCACCACCCCTCTGGTGACCATCAGTGGGCTCTCTGTAGTTAGGAGTCTGGTTTTTGTCTCTTTTTTCGTTGTTTTGTTTCTTAAGTGCCACATGTGACTAAAATCCTACAGTATTTGTTTTTTCCTTATTTATTCATTTAATTTAGCATTATAGACCCATCCATGTTTTCACAAATGGCAAGATTTACTTCTGTTTTATGCCTGAGTAATATTCCAACATAGATAGATAGAGATGGAGATAGAGATATATAGATTCATCTCCCAGCTTCTTTATCGGTTCATCTGTCTATGGACATGGGGTGCTTCCATGTCTTGGCTATGGTAAGTAACTTGCAGTAAACATAGGGTGCATGTATCTTTTAGAGTTAGTGTTTTCATTTTTTTTTCATGTAAATATCGAGTAGTGCATTTACTGGATCGTAGGTTTTTCTATTTTTAACATTTTGAGGAACCTCCGTACTGTTTTCCGCAGCGGCCGCACCAGCTGGCATTCCCACAAACAGCGCACGGGGGTTCCCCTCTCTCCACATCCTCGCCAACACCTGTGTTTCTTGTGTTTCTGATTTTCTCCTTGTAGTTCTAATTCACTTAACCTGACCATGAGTCATGTTGAGCAGCTTTTCATGTGTCTGTTGGAGGAACGTCTGTTCCTGTTCTCTGTTCGTTTTAATTGGATTTTTTTTGTTGTTGAGTTGCATAAGTTCTTTATATATTTTAGATATTAACCCCTTAGAGAAATGTGTTTTAAAAGTATCTTGCCCATCCATGCCATGGGATGCCACTTGGCAACATAAAGAAATGGACCAGGGGCACACGTACGACCTAAGTGAGTCTCAAGGGATTAATGCTGAGTCGGGGGGAGGGGCAGGGAACAGTCCCCAAAGCTTCCATACTGTATGAATCCCTTCACGTCACATTCTTGAAGTGACCCAGTTCTGGAAATAGGGAGCAGATGGTGGTTTCCAGGTGTTAAGGCGGGCAGGGGCAGTGGTGCGGCTGTCAGAGTTGGGGCACAGTGTAGGATGCTGGTGGGGGTGGCAATCCGTGGGTCTCGATGGTGATGGTCCATGCTCGGATCTGCCCACATGGTAAAGTGTACAAAACTAAATGCACACGCAATGAACACATGCGAACCTGAGAGATCAGGGCCAGCCGGGTGGGTTATAACAATGCTATCCAGTGGTGATTCCGAACTATGTTTCTGCAAGATGGTTATCATCGTGAGAACCTGGGCATGAAAGGTCTCTCTGTACTATTTCGCACAACAGCTGGTAATTCTAAAATTATCTCAAAATAGTGTATGAAGTTGAACTGAAAAGTGTATTGCATCCTGGGCCTTTGCTTCAACCTCGGGCAGCGTGCATTCCACCATCAACCTGCATGTGTGGCCTCCCTTCTTGTCCAAAGCAGACTGTGGTCCACACCACGACACGTACAAGGCTGGGGAAGGCTGTCCATGGGGTCAGGACAACCCCTCCTCATCCTGCTCTAAAGCAGTGTCTTCTGGCTGTCCTTTGGCCAGATCCGACCCTGGAGAAAGGTGTCTAGAGGTTGGTTCCATATCATTATCAAGTATTATCTATATCTCATTGGGGGAAAATGTTCCCAGAACACTGAGCCAACCTGAACACCTCAGGAGCAGCTGGGAGGGGCTGTGGACAGCCCTGAGAGCAGTTCTTAACACTATAGCCAGACTCATACCATAAAGCACAAGAGGGAACAGGCTACTTCCCTGAGCCAGTGCCTCCAAAGACCCCCATTTCTTTCTTCATAAATACCCATACGATACCTCCATGATCACACCAAGGCCATACCCATGGACCACCTCCTCGACTGCTTGCCTCATCGTTCATTAATTCCAGACACACTGGTCTCCTCACTTTTCCTGAAGCCTGAACACGCTTCTACCCCAGGGCCTTTGCACATGTTTTTCTATCTAGAAAGTTAACCTGCTCATATCCACATGCTGGGACAGATCCAGGTTTTGGGTGACAGAAGCTTATACAAGGGTTGAGGCAGGGGGAAATGAGGCCTTTTTACAGAAAATATACAAAATTGCCAATGGAAAATTAGACACAAGGTAGATATTTATTTAGAAGGATAACATAAAACAAACTACAAATTTTAAAAAGTTTGATGAAGACCACAAATATCACAAAATCCCAAACAATAACACATCTTATGAATCAATCTCGGACACACTTCTATAAGACTGCTTTCCCCATTTTTATTGCTGCTTCTTATGACAATGATTTACTAAGATCATCTTTGTACAGAGTAGACTGATGATGGCGTGTGTCTGACTGAAATCCGTTTCTTATCTTTGATGTTTGGGGACTGGCCACGCAGCAGGTCTGTGCTCTACAAGCAGACAACGTGCGGTAAACCCCACTTTGGTCTCTTCCCATTTTTAGAGAGAAATAAAAGAAAGAGGAGAAAGTATCCTCCATCAACTGTGGGTGTGCTGTGTAAGCAGGGACAGTGTTGAAAGGCATGTCCTGGCATTGTGCATGTCAGCCCCGGCTCCAGTCACGCCTGCCGCAAGCCGGTCCCTGTGACCTGGAACCTTCATGCCGGGACCCCAGCAAGGCGGCCCGTGGGTGACGGGCACACTCCCACTGGTGGCTGTGCAACCACAGAGACCGTGTTCACAAACCACATACATGTCATTATTAATCCACTACGACACCCCAACCCAGATCACAACCCTGCCCTGGGGCCGTGCCCCCGAGGAGAACCCAAGGGGGTGGGTCCCGACCGCAGGGGAAGCCTCCGTCCTGGAAGCCAGCACTCGGGCCCCAGGACCAGCCACGCAGGGAGCACCTACCCAGTTCTCTCACCCTGATCAGGTTTCCAGCCCACGACCCCGGGGACACCTGCCTTCACTGTTCTTCCAATCTCTGTTGTCTCCCGGACACTTGCATTATCTAATACCCTCCGTTTGGGTATGTACTGGGCACATACTGGTAGCGTCCTGAGTATATACCGACTCTTCCCACCGCTGGAATGTCAGGCGCTCCTCCCATTAGGCTCCTGCCCCACCTCTGAGCCTAGAGGAATCCAGGCAATTTGTAAAAATCCGCTTAAATAGATCAACAGCTTCAAGTCCCCGCGAACCCTTCCACTCAGCAGTGCGTATGCATCTGTGATGCACGTCCACACACGAGGGCATCGTGGCAGCTGCAAACCAGTTTGCGGGGATCCCCTGCATGGATGGCTCCACCTGCCGCCCCTTCAGGGTCGAGGAGAAGCAGCAAAGACAGCACCTGGAAGAAACTACAGCCAGAAGGTCTGGGGGGAAGCGGTCCCCAGGGGAGCTCCCACACTGCCGGGCACCCTCTGTGGGTGGTTCCCCGCCCCGGGTCCCCTAAAGGCAGCCAGGGGGCCTGATCGTTTGCCCCACAGAGAGGAGCACTGAGGATCAGCGCTGGGGCCCCGGTTCACGTTGACAGAGGCTCACAGGCAGAGATGCGGGGCAATTTCCAGCAGGAAGGATCCGCCTGGGTGAGGGGCTTCATCTGCAGGCGTGCCCCCGAGATGGGCGCTGCTCGGGAGCGCGGTACGGTCTCGGAGAAGCTCTGCAGGAGGACACCCTTACCGAGGTTCACCCCCTGTCGCCCTCTCCCACAGTATTTTCTCGTGCTCGGATGCTTTTTGAGGCATTTCTGAAGTCAGTGTGCATCTGGGAAGCCCGGTTGGCATCAAGTTTCGGAGGAATTCCAGAAAAACTGTTATGGACTTAATGGTGCATATTACAGTTGTCAGCACCTTAGAAATAGGGAATGTGGTATTTAATTATTTACTCTTCTACCATATTTTCCCCAAACACACAGAACCGACTTTTGGGAAGGAGGCTTTTGTCAGAGCACCGAGTGGCATGGAAGGACCTGATCTGCAGGAAACACGGTGTTGGACGAACTGCCTGGAACCACCGAGACCCTCCCTTCCCTCACAGAGACACAGGTGCTGCGCCCCAGAGATCCACATCCGGGCTGTCTCCCCCGCACCCCTCCCTCTCGCGTCCCTGCTCCCTCCTCCACAGCCTGCCACGCAGAGGCATCGGTGTTGGGACGGCAGTCCTGCCTGTGGCCCCCGCTCCATCTGGCCCTGAGCCACCACGGCTCACTGCCCTCACGACACCAACCAAGGGGACCCTATTCTGAATGTAGCCCAACATCAGGAGCTCTAGTCCTCAGGGGCTGCCCTTGTCCCCACTTGGCCTAATTCTTCGCAGATTTGCCCCAATTCTACGCAGGCCTATTTTGGCACAGGCGAGCGTGTCCTCATGGGAATGCGATGGTCTTCCCTCCCCATCCACGGGGAAAGCTAAGGATCCCCGGACCCTCACCATGGGCTGCAAGGGACTGTTGAGGACTCCGACTCAGGGGCTCCAGGCTGGACTCCAGTGACTTTCGGGACGAGGCCACATCTGAGAGCCCAAGGAACACATGGGGCTCCAACCTGCTTGTGACATCGAGGAGGAAGGTCTCGATTCCTTTAGAACCAGGAGGCCATTCTGGACACAGGAGCGCCGAGCTGTCAGCTCAGCAAAGGTCCGGGGGCCTCTGAAGGTCCCGCCATGACCCACGGCAGATGGCACCAATGCAGAGAGCAGGGGACAAGGTCGCACGTCGGTCTCAGTCCTGCAGTGCCGGAGCCGTCACAGTTCACCTCGGAGGGCGCTCCACTTGCGCAAATCTGCACGTTCAGGTCCCGAGAGGACATTCCCGATGTGCTCCATGTGCTGCAGGGAGGAGCTAACGAGCAGAACCACGTCGGTTTTGGGTTTTGTTTCTGTTTGTCATAATAGAGAATGTTTCCTTCAACCACTCATGTTGCTGTGAATTTTGAAAAACTTCAAACCCATGAGAAGATTTTTCCAAATTAGCACCGTGACCCTCCGCATACTTCTCCTGTATGTTTACCGGCTGCTCACGCGGTCACGCTGGCTCTTTCCCTCTGCGCCTCTGCCTTCGCTCCCACCCTGCGCACACGCGCACACCCGCACACATCCCACACACTCACACGTATCACACACTCACATGTGTCACTCACACACTCACACGTATCACACACATGCTCACACACGCACACATCTCCCACACACATCACACCGCCACGCCCATACCCTCACACTCACATGTATTTCACACCCCATACATTCACACACATCACAACCCCACACCCATACCCAGACTCACGTGTATCACTCACACATACTCTCACACTCATACTCACACTCACACTTGCACATATCTTACAGTCACAACCATTCGTACACACTCACATATGACACCCTCACACTCACACACTCACATGTACCACACACGTTGCACACCCATACACTCACACACATCACACCATCAGACCCATACTCTCACACTCACACCTATTACACACTCACATTCACACACATCACAGACACGCACACACATTTTATCTGAACCACTTGAAAATAAGCTATAGACATCACAACCTCGTCCCCCAGGCCCTCATCAGAGAGTTTCCCCACGTAACCCCTTATGCCAAGGAGTCGACACTGGTGTCGTGGCATATTTAGTATACGGTTCATATTCAAACTTCCTCAGTTGTCTCCAAAATGTCATTTGGAGCTCTTTTGATTTTCAGTTCTGTCCGGGACCCAACCTAGGCCAAGAGCAGAATTCAGTGGCTGGGACCTTCATTTTCCTTTCCTCCCATCTGCTCCCTCTCATTTGCTGGTTTTCCTTCCTGGAGTTGATGTTTTGGAAGAATGTCTCACATTCTGATTTGTCTTTTTGTTTCTTCACAATTAGACTCATGTTGGGTATTTTCTGCGAGCACAACTGGTGGTTAATGTCCTGTACTCCCGCCGGCTCCAGCCAGATGGCACGTGAGGTCCTTTGTTCTCTCACAGGGTACTGTCCGATTTTTGGTTGAGGTAAAACGGGGCAGGTGCCTATCCCCAGGGAAAAGAGGGGGAAAACCCTGGTGTGTCCCCACAGTGGAGCACTCTGCAGGCGTACAAAGAACAAGGATGCTCTCTGTCAGTCAACATAGATGGTTTCCAGATACGCCGTTAAGCAAAACAGTCAAATAACAAGAAGAAAGTGTAGATAGCGTGCTACTTAAAGAAGAAGAAAGGGAAAAGAAGGAAATATAAATGAATGTGTATACATACTGACCTATTTTTGCAAAAAGAAGCAGAAGAATGATACCCCAGAAACGGGTGCGTCTGCTTGTAGGAGTGAGATGGCCTTTGTTGTGTGTTTTTAACTTTGGGACACAGACCTGTCTTTCACACACAGACAGCAATGTTAAATTTTAAAAAGATTTTTCAAAAGTGAATTCATACATTGAACTCACCAAGAAGTAAGTGTAAGTAGGATCCAATGGCGAGTGTGAGGACAAAGTAAAAAGAATGAATGCCGGCCACCTGTGAGCTGGTCACTATCTCAACCAAAAGGCAGGTGCAGGGCTGTGGGGGCCTGGAGGGGGAGCAGACAGAGGGAAGGGCCACGGGGAGCAGAGGCAGAGCAGGAGCAGGGCATGGGGAAGAGAAGCCTCTCTCCAGTGCATGTGCCTGGTGTTTGCAAGGATCTTCTCATTTCTTTCCAGGATATGCCTCGTGGAATGGCCATCGGCTTTCCTGATCACACTGATCAAATAGGGCAGGACGTGGGGATTTATCTCAGGAGAAACAGATTGCCTGCAAACCCCCTTGGTGTGTTGTCTGTTACCTGCCTGCCTGGTCCTGGAGGGCAGCCGGACCAGGCCTGGCGGCCGAGCATCCCCATGGACAGCTGGGAACGCTGCTTCCAGCTGTGGGCTGTGGAGGAACCCAGGCAGCTCCAGGCTTTGCACTGGCCCAGGATTCCACATTCTACAGCAGCCCTGCAGCTGCCACACAGCCGAAGGTCCCGGAATGCATTTCCTCTCGACAGATGTGGTTTAGAGGCATGTAAGTGGCACCTACTGAGAATGGTAATGGACGTATTTCCTGGGCTCTAAATCTTGACAAAGCATTTCCTATCTGGATTCAGATGAAGACCATGAAAAATGGGCAAACTCAGACATCTCTGTCAGGCCCTAAGTGGCACATGTTGAATAGCTCTTGGATCCAGCCCGTGTCCTTCTCCCCACGTGGAGGAGGAAGGGATGCCCCGTGGCTGGCTGGGCACAGTGGGGCAGGGTGATGCCATCCCTGGGGTCCGGCTGGGCTGTGCTGCAGAGTGAGAGGCAGGCATGCGACCCCCACACCCCTAGCGGTGTCGTAACAGTAGGCACTCTATCACGATGGGCTGTGTGTCAGTGTGTCCTCAGATGGGTAACGCAATGGAAAATACGTGATTTCAGCCTCAGCCTGGCATCCCTAAGCTGCCATCCCTAAGCCTGGAGGGATGAGCTCTGATGTCCTGTCCACAGCTCCCTCCTCTGCTTGGGGGTTATTCCTTATTTGCTTCCTGTGGCTCCACGAGAGAGGAACGAGGGGAAGACGAGTCCGTGGATCTCTGACCCCTAGGGGCATTCGATGCTTCCTTCCTTCTGTCTCCTCAGCTCATCCCTCTTACAAAGTCAGGAAGCAAGGAAACAGAGACGAATCAGGAATGATGGCTTCCAACGTGGAATCTGGAAACCCGTAACAGTAACTTGCATGAGGGGCTGTGAGTTTGGGCTCATAGAAGGAATCTCAAGCATTCCACTGTTTCCCTAGGTCGACTTCCTTGTCCTTCCAATGTGCTTTTTGTGGCATATTTTTCCCACTGTAAATTTGAACCACTGAAATGGGCCAAGTCAGCCAGGATGGTGTACGGTGCTGCAGAGCAAAGCCGTTTGGGCAGCTTCACGTTAGGTGTCTTAGAGTTCTGGAGTGGCGCGGCGTCGTGCCTCCTTATCAGCTCCTTATCACCTGAGCGTGCGCCGGTGCTACAGGTGCACAGAGGCCCCCCCCCCGCCACCCCCCCATCTTCAACCGCTGGAGAACACCTCATGCCCTTGTGGTTTTATATGGTGAATGGGGTTCCCCTTGCATTTCCTGATTATTTTTGGCCGATGCCAAAGTCAATCTTCAGCCATCACAAGTGACCAACACTACAAGACTTTTTCTGGGGGGGGGTGGGGAAGCAGAGTCTTGCACAGAAATGCTCACCCTATGATTATACATTTCAGGAAACCTTCATTTAGAGTGAATATAGTTGAGAATCAGGGTCTGAGATCCCTTAGGATGCTTGACACTGACAAAGAAATATGGGGCTGGGGGCTACAGATGCAAATATTCACTTGACTCATCTCTCCAGGGAATTCCTGGGAGCCCAGCCAGCAAGGGCTTTTGATGTGTCAGTGTCTCCCCGAATGGGTCATCTCAGGAGTAGACACTCCCCACACAAAATGGCAGGAAAAGAGCAGCAGCTATTGGGGCAGACAGGATAACCAAAACTCCACAGGAATATACGGGGATAGTATTCACCATGGAAAGTGTTACCACTGCCTTTTCAAGACTTTCCAGGTATCGAAATGCTGAGTTCTACTGTTGCTGAAGGTCCTGGCGTGGGGACTGCTGTGTATTTATTTATCAATTCTTACTTTTTAAGTAAGCTCGATGCCCATCGTTGGGCTTGAACTCATGATCCCGAGATCCAGAGTCACATGCTCTGCCGACTGAGCCAGCCAGGTGCCCCTTAAGGACTGTCATATACAAAACAAAGCCACCTGTTAGTTTGCCTGCTGTAAAAAGTCAGATTACAGTTTACATGCCAAGGCTACAAAGGGGTTGAAGTCAACACAGGTGCACAGTGTGTGTTGTTCTGAAGTCCATCCATGCACACAACTAAACGGGAATTGTGTTACACGTCCAGGGATGTACAGACACATCCGGAAAGCAGCATGGATGAACACAGATGGAACCAGAGGGGCACTCTTGTTTGGGTGGCCGGCGCCCAGGGACGTCAGGGGACAGAATGCCCCTGACATGGGATGTATGGCCCTGACGGTGCAGCTCGGACACCTTAGCACCATGGTGGAGACACTGCCAGTTTCCCGCTGCGTGGTTACAGGAAACGCCTTAGCCCCAATGCCCTCAGTCTGCGTATCTCTAAGATGGGTCCACGCCGCCCGCAGAGTTGTTGTAAATAGTCAACTCCATCTTGTCCACAGTGTGCTGGTCAGAATACCAACAGCATGGACCCCCTTCCAGAATCATGACCCCTGAAGTAGTCACCTTTTTTCCCAACAACTGGGGGTACTGGCTGACCTCGTCCCAGAAGCTCTGCTGAATGCCCCTGCAGACTGGGTCATTATGGGGCCTGAGGAGTTTTTGAGTACCTCCTGAGCACAGAGGACCCATAAAGAACAATGAGCAGAGAACCCACCACATTCCTTCTGCATAGGAGCCACTCAGGATCCTATCGTCCCCCATATTCCATTGTTACACCTGACCTGTGCAAGTGCAAACACTGTCATTTTTAGTACCTCCTCTACATAGACCTCCCAGTGCAAAGGAGTTTTGGGGAGATCAAGTTCACCATTCTTAACCCCAAGAATGGAAGCTGTGGCAGGTTCTGGGGGACTGGGAGCCTCCAAGATGACTGCAGTGATTGCTGTAGGCATAACCCCCACTGGAAGCACGCTGAGCCGGGAATACAGCCATGGTTTCTTCTAGAAAAGAGTGCATGGAACAGCATGGCTGGTTGACTCATCCACACACAGCACAACCAGATCCAATCCACCCGTCCAGCCGTCAGAAGGAGGAACACTGTTGACACTCAGAATTGTATAAGACACCAAGTTTCCGTGTACACAGAGGGAGGAAATCTAGTGGAAAGTTCAACCAGTCCAAAAATGAAGCTCATAAAATATTTTTGAGCAAATGACTCTGCTTTTAACAGTTATTTACTGGATTTTATAGCTCAATGTTAACCAAAGTCATAAAATTATAATGACTTAGACTGTGCAAAAGTAGCAATGCTTTTCAATTTTCATTCCCAGAATAGCAATGCATGGTTTTAATGTTTAGTTGGGGTTATTTGGATGTCCCAAAAATGCGCTATGCACTGCCGTAGAAATTAGAATTAATTCAACAGAAAAATAAAGTCATTACTTCCTTCCCCTCCTTCCCACCTTCAACCCAACAACACTGCCCTTTGTCTTCCTCTCCCTCGTGTGACGGGTAATGAGGCTGACACCAGGCAGGAGGCAGGAGCAGACCTTAATGACTTCCCCTGGACTGGGACTTGCCTGACATCTGAAACAGCCATTTGTGTGATAGATCTTCTTAACAGGCAAGGTTCTTGTGTTTGCTAACTTCTTGGCCAAATTGAGTTGTTACTGATCAAAGTGACCAAAGAGGGGCACCTGGGTGGCTCAGTGGGTTAAAGCCTCTGCCTTCGGCTCAGGTCATGATCTCAGGATCCTGGGATCAAACCCCACATCGGGCTCTCTGCTGGGCGTGGAGCCTGCTTCCTCCTCTCTCTCTGCCTGCTTCTCTGCCTACTTGTGATCTCTGTCAAATAAATAAATAAAATATTTAAATAAACAATGTCACAGAAGACCGGAAGTCTGTGTCTCACCTGAAAATGGAGGCGGGAAGTGTTAGTCCTGCCAGTGCCCATGGAGCCATCCCAGTTCCTGGTGAAGGGAAGAAGGGCTTGGGCAATCCAGCGGGAATTCCCCAGGCCTACAGCGTGACACAGCCCTCCATTGTCCCCATCTGTTACCCCAGACTCCACATGCTGCCATTCCTTCTAATCCCTCCCTAAGCTCCATCAGGAGGGTCCATGGGGCTTCTGAGCTATTTAAGCCATTCGCTGTAGCTCCAATCCTCCCACAGGGCACAGCTTCACCCCAAAGGCACTTGGCACAGCCTTTCCTCTCTGCATTCTGTGATGGTGAGGAAGTGCCATCACAGTACTCTGTCTGCTGAGGAATTAGGTGAATGGGAACGAACTCAGATGAGAGCTGAGCATCTGCTGACAGCCACCGGTCTGGAACCAGGGGCAAGACTTCCCTGTGGGGTCGACCCAGGCAAGCCCTTGCTTTCCAGACCCCTGCAGAATGCCCAGAAGGCCCTGTCTCCAAGAAGACACATGGGAGAGGAGAGAAGAGAAGAACCCACAGTTGGAAGGAGCTCCCCCCTACTCCTGAACACAAGAGGAGTGTCCTCCTTAGAACTCCAAACCTGGTGGCTGGTGACAGAAACAGCCGAGATATTGCAAAGGTACTGATGATTTTCCAGAATACTGAATAGTCCTTGTCATGAAGATGTCTCTCCCTCTACCCTGAGGAAAAGAAAAATGCAGAAGGAACCAACATGTATTGACCCCCTACTATGCACCAGGGGCTGTGCCGTGAGCTGCCCATGACTCATCCCCTCCTCCTGTCCTTGGGCACTCAGGTGGGTCAGAGCTCCTGCCACTGAAGGTTTAGTATCTTTCCCAAGGTCACGCTGTTACAGAAGGCAGCAGACATCGCCACCCACATCCGTCTGGCTCAGGCTCCTTCCGCACCACGGCAAGAGCTCTGCAGTGGGAAGCACCCCTCCCTGGCAAACACAGGTGGAACCTGACAGCAGTGTGTCCTGGTCCTCACGCGGGCCGTAGAGAGTATCTGAGAGAGTAGACCAAGGGGCAATTCAACCCATCAGGGGCTCTCCATTTCCCCAGGGCTTGAAAGAAATTGCCCATCCAGGGATCTCCCTCATTGAGCAGAGATGCCAAGACTCGTCAGCCTTCAAGAAGGGCATCTTTGTCCACAGCAAGCAGCTGAGGCCGACTACCAAAAAGCCTTTGCTAAGAGAAATAATCTCCACCTACATTTTTCTTTTGCACAAAGCGCCTTTTATCATGATACGGCAGGTTGAGAGCTCTGTGAACTCCCACTTATGAACTGAAAGCTGCAGAGAGAGCTTCTGTCTCTCTGAAAGCAGCATCCACCCAGTCACCCCTCCTGCGTGAACCCTCACGGGGCCACTATAGCCGGAGAAGTCCTCGGGAGACAGCCTCGGCCTCTGGGGAGATGAATGGGGCAGCTAGGTCTTGCCCCAGTCCAACCCGGACTCCCGTGCCCAGCGATCCTCTGGAGCCCCAGGCTGAGCCCTTCCTCTTGCATTAGGGAGCTGGAGTGTGCAGGATGCAGGAAGCAGGCTGCACAGATGCATGGATGCATGGGGCCATCACGGGCATCTCCATCGAGGCTGGGGACCGCACGTGCTGGCTTGGCCCCGGGGCTTTGGCCCTTCTGGGCTTTTCCACATCTCGTTTGCTCCAAACACACACACGATGCTTGGGGGCTTGAAGCCACAGCCCTCCAGAGAAACCATCTCCAAAAAGAGGACTCCAAGGCAGGGTAGGGATTTCTAAATATTCTAGGCAAATTGCATGTTTTCTCCTCAATTCTGGACTCGGGTGCCTCTGTCATCTTTCCATCTTAATCAACTGCTGCTAACTGAGGGAGGGATAGAGAGAGAAAGTTGAACACTGGTGGTCCCCACTGGGAGGGCAGGGGACAGCCGTGCTGGCTCGCCCCGTCCTTACAGGTGGGGTCAGGAGGAAGCCCTGTGCTCAGCAGCCGAGGCCGTCACAGTCCAGGATGCAGTGGTGGGCCTGGGGGGCTTCCAATCTTGGCCTCTCCGAGGCTGCTTTCTTGTCCAGGAACGTGACGTGGCCCTGGCAGCCGGTCCATGCTGACCGTACTTGGGAGGACCCTGAGCTCCATCACCACGTGATGCCCAGAGCCAGACTCCCGGGCCCCAGGGGTTGCTGCGTGTCCCAGATGCTCCTCCGAGGGCTCCGGCCCCGAGCACGGCAGCATGGAAGGGGAGAGCGGGCTGTGCTGATGCGGCTCCTCCCACTGGGTGCTTCTGGGGGCTAGAGGCCCCCCCTTCAGTTTGGGCCTGGGGGGGAGACGCTGCACCCGGATCACAGCAGCCCAGATATTTGGTGCAAGATGTTACCACTTAAAAACCAGTACTTTGAAGAGCAATTTAGCCAAATCCCTTCATCATTGTTTTTAATCTCATGAAAGACAGACGTGTGCTCTGGGTGCCTCGGCCAAGAAGAGACTTCCCGGGTCTACACTTGACAGGACTCAAGATGTCTACACTCCACAGGCTCAACTTCAATCCCTTCCCCCAACAACCCCTAAAGCCTTCCCAGAATTCCCTTACTCCAGAGCCCCCACAAGGGGGCCCTTCCCTCCCCGGACCCCGCAAGAATTCCCCTCCCCCCATAGAGCCCTCTCCCCCTAAGAACCCCAGGATTTCCCTCTCCCCACCGCCCCCCACAGGAGCCCCCCACAGGAGCTTCCCTTTCCCTATAGCCTCCCATAGGAGCACCCCTTTCCCAGAGCCCCCAGTCCTGGGCTGGCCCTTCTCCTGGGGAGACAGGGCCCAGGGTTCCTCCTGTTTGCTTTCTCGGGGCTCCACAGGCACGAGGGCAGAGCCGTGTGTCCCGGGACCAGTGTTCCGTGCACGCCTCCCATCCAGGCTCTCCTGAGTGCCCGGGAAGCCACCAAACCTCTACCTCTTTCTTCGTCCTGCTTCTTCCTCCCTCGGTGGTTGAAAGTAGGGCTGAGTTTAGGAGATGGCGGCTCCTTTACCAGCAGCAGGGAAAGTGCCTCCCCCGGCGTCTCCCGGAGCAGCAGAGGCTTCCACCACACCCAGGGCAGGTGGCACAGGGCACACCTGTCAAATGAATCCGGACTGAATGGTGGGAGGGACAGCTTTGTCCTCCTGGTTTCTCCTGTGCTGCTCTGGGTGCGATCGATCTCGAGGCTTGGTCCCCTCAGCACGTTGGGGAGACAGTCCCCCAGGCCACTCCTCAGTCCCTCCAGGCTACTCCTGCTGGGGCGGGGAACCTGTGGGTAAAGTTGCCTGGAGGCTTGAAACATGCCAAGTCCCAGGCCACGGGCTAGACCTGGGCTTCAGACTTTCTGAGTGCAGGCTAGTGTCTACATTAAAACAAGCTACCCAGGTCGTCTTGCTGCTGCTCCAAGTCCGAGAGCCGCCCTCTGTCTTTCAGAGGGTCGCTCAGCTCGGAGAGCGGGAAGGGGCCCTGGGGGAGGGAGGATCTCTGCAGAGAGACAGAATGGATCACTGACCTGAACCCCACACTTAGAGCTTCCTGTCTTTTTCTCTGAGTGCAAACACCTTGGCCAGAGTTCCCTTCCCTTCCCCCAAAACCCCCAGTTTGAGTGACTGCCATAGCGCTGGTGCATGTGAACGTCCTTATACCCACGTGGGAGATGCAGACTCTTCTGGGGTCCCCGGGGCAGAGGAAGCAGAGAGGGTAGTGAGGGAGGAAGACGAGGTCCTGAATCTGGAGGGGAAATGCTGCTGGCACTCAAGGATAGCCCGGGACAAGAGGGAAAGTCCTGAGGTTTTATGAGAAAATGACTTAGCAAGTCATTGCTTAAAGCCCACTTGATCTTTGCCAAGTCCTGCTGCCGCGCTCAGAGGCCGGTCCGGTGTGCACCAGCTGTCTCATGCAGGTGTTGTGATTCTGTCCACATTAGAGCATTCTGAAGTTACGGGGAGATGACATGCGATGTCACCACGCACCAGGGTGCCAAGTGGGGGTGGTCTCCCGTCTGAAAACCTGCTCGAACCCCAGCATTGCAGACCGGAGGAAAGGGGTATCCTCACTTTCCAAAGAGGACCTGGGGACTGAAGACTTATACCAGAACTCTCTAAGGGCAGGGGGTTGACAAATGTCCCCCAGAATGTCAAACACAAACCCCAACCCCCAGAGCCTGTGAGTGTGACCTCATCTGGGAAAAGGGTCTTTGCAAATATGATAAACTTCACAATCTCTGAATGAGATCATCCCGGACTCAGCCTGGGCCCTGTATCCAATGTGTCCTGACAAGAGGAAGCCAGAGGAGGATTTGAGCCTCAGACACACAGGGGAGGAGGCCAGGGGAGGACTGAGGTGATGTGGCCATAAGTCAAGAAACTCCTGGAGCCGCCGTGAGCTGGAAGAGGTAGGAAGCCCTGGGACACCCAAACTTTGGACTTCTGGCCTCCAGAGCTGTGAGCACATAAAAGTCTTTGGTTGTGAGTGACACCTGTGTTAGGGGTTAGGAACGCCCACGAGATGGACAGGTGAGAGGAGCAGCAATACTCATTTGTAAGGTTTTTTATTTGCCCAAATTAAGCAAAGGAGACTCTATAAACAAAGACATCAGAGGTTCAAATGCTGATGAGTTGCAATTGCCCCGACCCACAGAGGGTCATCTCTAGACACGACAGGACCTGGGACCTGCCGCATGGCAGTTTCAAAAGCATCATATGCACGGTGGGATCTTGACTGCCGGAAACCAGAGGCTCTAGCCTGAGACTGTGGTTTTCCCCATCATAGATAGCCCTGGTAAGACGACTGCATATGAGACTTCTGTGAACGTCTTTATAAGGAGCTTCCATATTAATTCCAAGGAATCAGTATGATGTGCAACTTGCCGATTACACTATAATTCTGTAATACAAATTAGACCGGGCTCCGATGTCTTTGAAATGTACTGTGTTAAAAATGGTAGGTACAGGTTAAAAGATACAGATTCGGAACACCAGGATTTACATGAAATTATCAGACAGACTTTGATAGAATCCTGGACTGATTCAAAAGAGCAAGTTTCCTATGAAGCTGTCTCGTTCCCTTTGAAAGGGCCTTGATCTCCGCGTAGTCATCTATTAATTATATTACAGATAAGGTAAATAAAAGTGTTGCAATATGGAGATCACAGCCTTCTTTCTTCTTCTGGAGACGAAAGGTATGGTCTCTTGTGAAGTCGGCGGGCAACGAGGGAGGATAAAGGTTTCCTACGACTGAGAGACTCTATTTATTTTGACGAGTGATGGAAAGATCTGAAGTTCCACAGCTGAGAGCTGAGCTGGACAGAGCAGCACACCGTGGCTAGGGGGGAAGGAGGGCCGGTGAGGGCGCCGATCCGAGGCCAGAGCAGGAGGCGGGAGAAACCTTGGATTTAGAAATACCGTTATCAGTGCTGTCGATATTTTAATCGACCTCAGTTTGCAGAGCAGATTCTGGTTCCCAGCAAGACTGAGTAGGACCGCAGAGAGCTCCCACGGCCCCCTCCGTCCCACCATCCAACTCCACACTGGAGGGACACGCGTTTATCACTACCACGGACAAGACCCGATGTCCACAGCTCATATCACATCTTTTTTTTAAAATATTTTATTTATTTATTTGACACACAGAGAGAAAAATCACAAGTAGGCAGAAAGGCAGACAGAGAGAGTGGGGGGGGGGGCAGGCTCCCTGTTGAGCAGAGAGCCCAATACGGGGCTCGATCCCAGGACCCTGAGATCATGACCTCAGCCGAAGGCAGAGGCTTTAACCCACTGAGCCACCCAGGCGCCCCTCATATCACGTCTTTTAAAACGATTTCAGCCCTACATATTGTGGTGTATGTGTCCATCTGTGTGCGAGCTCCGGGCCAACGTGAGTCCGCCCAGGGGCCCCAGCACTCACACGGGCACGTTCGGTGGGAGTGCTGCTGGAGGGTTCCCATGGCTAAGGTGGATGAGAGTGTCTGCTCTCAAGTTTGAGAGGGGAGAAACACCTTCCCTGATGTGCGGGCTAGAAGTCTGGAGTCTCCACAGTGACTTGCCAGTGAAGTTCAGAAAAGTCAGAGCTGTCCTTTGAGGACATGGGGAGAGCCAAGGATGAGACCCAGCCAATGAGCCCTTCGTCTTCCGCCCGTATCACGTGGCTCAGAGCATGACATATGACAGAGTTGGGACTCACGTTTGTTAAATAAGTGGGTCGTAGGTCATGCATCGCCTTTTTTTCTCCTGACCTTGTTTTTGGTCACTGTCCCCTTACTAAACCGTAGTGTGAGTGTGTTTGCTTCTCCTCCCCACGCTCCTGAGGGTCCAGGCATCCTTTACGAACCTTGTGGTAGCTCTGCTTTTCCTGCAAGCCTCAAGACCATTTCTTAAATTGATGGGAAACAAGGAAATAAACTCACTCGAGCAAATGCAGGCTTCAGACATGACACCAGGCTTCGTGTAGGCAGAAGTCAAGCCCATAGCTTTATTTTTTACTCTGACTGACTGTGTTCTTTGATTGCTGCACTGTGACGCGCTTGCAGAGCTTCTCAGAAAACACCATCTGTTTGGGGCTCTGAGAGGTTCTGAATGAATCTTGTCCTTCCCCAGGTTTTCCTGCGACTCGTGCCTCCCTCCATCCGCAGCAGAGGAAACCTTGCCCCAGACAGCCCTGGTGTCACCCCGGAGGACACAGGCTCCATCTCCCCGGGAAAGGGAGAGCCAGAGCAGGGTCCTGGGGAGCTGGTGGCTGGGACTCTGTGTAAATGTGTTAGGAGAGTCAAGACGAAAACATTTCCAGGAAATAAACCTCATCGGACACTCAGGGCTACTCTTTAGCCTTGTTAACGCACATTTCAGAGAGGGAGAAAATTAGTCGTTTAGCAAGTTGAGAAAGAAATAATTTCTTCTGGATAAAGGCGTTTTTAAACAATATTTGAGAAACCATCCAAGTGAAGAAACTGTCCTTGCAGTAATGGAAAAGCCAGATGTGGCTGCAAGCACAGCTCGGTGCAGGGTCTGAGAGTAGAGAAGGGTCTCGGTGGCACAGCTGTGGGAGTCTGAAGGAGGCTGGTCGGCCTCGGAGCCGCTCAGACCAGGTGTCACAGCAGCACGTTGAGAGGATCTGGGGAAGGGGGTGTCTACTTGTGGCTTCTGTCTGTAAGACGACGTGCCTGCATGTGCGGGGAAGCTGCTAGACCTCAGAGATGTCCATCTCCAGGGTGCCCACAGGGAGCAGAGGGAGGGAAGCCTCAGTCCCTCGAATCTCCACGGGCTCCCCAAAAAAGTCCCAAATAAAACTAACTAAATATAAACTCTGGCCATGGAAACAGTTTCCAGAGAAACCCCAGTCCTATCCGACCCATAATGTCAGCCCTGGACCCCAGCATGAAAACCCCAGAACAATCGGAGACTGATGCCCCACCTCTCGGAGGAGCCAGAGGTCCGGTAGCCCAGGAAAATGTGGCCAAGATTCCGGCCGTGCTCTGCCATCAACACCAGCATCAGGAAGGCACATGGGCTCTGGCGAGCCCAGGGACTGAACAGCCGTCCACCTTACATTTAGAGTTGCCTTTCGGCTATGGCTTTTCATGTTATTTATGTCTTGTTTACGCCAAGACCATAAGGATAACCTGCAACCATGACCCATTCGGGGCTATAGAGAAGCCAGCTTCATGAAAATTGGTTTAGCTAGCTAATTAGTCCCGATATCCTCAACTGCAGGGTGGGGACTATGCCAAGCCAATTCCAGTTGGCCGCAGTGGACACAGCCCATGACGCTTTGTGGTCTGAAAGCACTCCGCCATCAAGGCAACAATGACTTTGTGGATGGAAAATCAGTTTTTTCCCTTCCCTCCTGTTAACCTCTGGAGCCATCCTCTTGCCTTCCCCGGACTCAGATAACATAACTCACCATGAAAGCCAGACAGAAACGGCCTTGGGCATGACCACAGGAAACTCAAGGCCGTCTCTTCAGCAGAAGGCCGGTTTCCTCCAGCAAAGGGCGCTTTACCTCAATGACCAAACCACCCCTTGCAACTCAATTTATGAATCCTCAAAAATTCCCCAGGAAAGGGGGAGGGTTGTTTCTTTGCAGAACGCAAGTAGGCGTGAGGGCCAGTTGGGTGGCTCTGGAGGAGAGGGTTATGGCCTTGTTACACAGGTGTCCAGCCCTGCCTGGGCACAAACTCACGAGCACAGGCTGGCAGGTGGAGGGAAGTGAGCCCAGAGCAGCCACAGGCACTTGGTGGACAGAGATCATTTTCTTCTGATACCGACCCATGTGGAGCTTGTGTGCTCAGCATGGGGGTGGCGTGAAGGTTCCAAAACCAACAGCCTGGGATCCCCAGTGGATGCAGAGATGTGTTGCTTGGGGCCCCGTGAGGACCAGAGGACCTCTCCCCAGCCACAGTCCTGTCCATGGGAGTAGGTTGGCTGCCTCCAAGGTCACACTCCCTCCTTAGGGTCCCATCCCCAGTTGCAGGAGAGGACAAGACCTGGCCCTCGCCTCATCCGTATGAGCCCCCGGGGGCCGGCTGTCCCCCACCATAGATGTTCATCTGTGCAGCTCCCCCTGCTATGCTTCCCGCCTGCTCATCTCTGTCCAGGGTCTGCTCCCTGGACATGGGCTACAAAGCTTCCATATGCAGTCCCCGCACCCCTGACTCTGCCCCCCCACAACCAGCAGCTCGCGGGGCCTCTCAACCTCAGTGTCCTCATCTGAAAAGCGGGTTTAATAACAGCGCCTACCTTGGAGCTCTTCCTGCCACACAGGGACTGAACTGGTTGCCAGTCGGTTGTTACTGCACACGAGATCCCATGACGGCGTGAGCGGGTTATAGCCGGAACATGGGGGCATTTTTTCCCGATTTACCTAATGGACACTTTACATTCTCTCTTGAGAACCACAACGGAGAGAGAGAGAGAGAGTGTGTGTGTGTGTGTGTGTGTATGTTGTTTTTGGCAAGGGACAGACATTGGGAGCACATAGTGATCAGAATTAGGTGACATGTGATAAGAATGGACTCTGAAAAACAACCTGAGGGTTTTGAAGGGGCGGGGGGTGGGAGGTTGGGAGAGCCTGGTGGTGGGTATTATGGAGGGCACGCATTGCATGGAGCACTGGGTGTGGTGTAAAACTATGAATTCTGTTATGCTGAAAAGAAATGAAATTAAAAAAAAGTTCAGGTTAAAAGGTTATTATGAAATTTGATGTACTAACATCTCACTGTGATGGTAAATAGGTTAAAAAATTATCTATATAAAACATTTAAAAAAATGAACCAGAATAGTGGGAATGAATTAAAAATAAAAGTTGTATCTATGAAATAAAAAAAAAAAAGAATTGCATTTTAAAGCCCTCTCTGGTGGTCTTTACCATCAAGAGCAAGACAAGAGGAGAGACTGGAAGGCTTTTCCAGTCATCCAGGAGGGCGCAGGTGGAGGTTGAGGGAGGGACCGGGAGGGGTGGGATCCCGTAGTCCAGAGGGGGAGCGGGTGTCAGGCCGGGCTGGGAGAGGTGGGATTACAGAGAGGCGCTGGGGGCAACGGCAGCACTTGGCTGGCCTACTGCCCACAGGATGACAGAAGAGACAGCCCTTGTTTCCCGCCTGAGCCTGGGAGAAGGGTGGTCCAGGTCATTTCCAAGGTACAGAGAGTGTGGAGCAGGTCTGAGGTGCAGGAGACCAAGGACCCCTCTAGACATGGGGTTGGCAGTGCCCATGGGGCACCACACAGGCAGCCCTGCAGGGGTAGTCCGTGGGCCCCGGGCCACTGAGCAGGCGACCACCTGCCGTCATCCTATCGCTGATGTTATTCAGATTCATCAGGTGGACACCGAGGCCTGGGGGAAGTTCAAGTGGAGAGAAGGTACCCCTGACTCACCCCAGAACTCATGGCCAGGAGGGGCCAGTAGAAATGACAGGAAAGAGATGGCCAGTGAGCAGCGAGGACAACGGGGGTTGGGGGTGTCCGCTATGCCAGCAGCCACACTGGAAGGGAGCTCTCTCGCCAGCAGCCCCGCAGTGCCCACAGCAGACAGGTGGAGAAAACACTCCTGGTGCCCGCGGGACGGAGGGGTCTGCTGGGCTTGGAGGGAGCCAAGGGGGCCGAGAGGGGAGGCACACATCTTCTCTGAGGCAACTCAGCAGAGAAGAAGCAGGATGGGGCGATCGTCCCAGGGTATTTAGAATGAAGAGACCATTGGACTCAATGGGGACGTAACACTAAGACGGTAGGATTTGCTGCTTAGAATATGTTCAGACACAAATGAAAATAACCCAGCAGCCAGTGAACGATGCACCTACTAGTGCCGAAGGGGAAGGCCGCGCGGCAGACACTCAGTGCAAGCGTGCGTGCGTGCATGAAGGCGGCGTGTGGCCTCCGCGTGGGGACCCTTCCTCCCCGTCACAGGAGGGGGCAGAGCAGGGGGGCTCCACATGGCCTTAGGAGGCTGAGAGGGCTCCTGTTGGACTCGGGCCATCAGTGGGAGTGGGGTGCTGGGGCTGCAGGACGGAGAAGTGTGCAGGGGTACAGTCATGAGAGAGCACATCCACGGGCGCAGACAACAGGCTCCCCACGGCTGAGTGTGGGCATCGAGGGCCTCCGTGCAGGAGCGGCCCCGCGGTGTCTGGTCTCGCCCCGCGTGTCTCTGGTTGCGGTGACTGGGCTCCCAGGCACAGGTAGGCTCGAAGGAGACGTGGACTCTTGCTGAGCGTCCTGTCGATGTGTTATCTAACCCCCTCCCGGAGTTCCGCGGACGCAGGAACAGTGGGCACACGCTCTAACACTTACCTCGCCCCTCCACCTGTCCCTGCGCCCCCACCCCAGGACACGCACTCCTTCCTTGCAGACAGAGCCCTCTGGCCACCCCCAGTCTCAAAGAACAAGAGGGTTGCCTTCCTGGTGTCTGACAACCTCCCCCTGGCATGGGCTCCTGTCCGGGCCAGGCTGACCCAAAGAACGGCCTGCTCTCAGGCTTCTGGAAAAGCTTTCCCTTGGTTATGAAAAGTCAAGAGTTGGGACGCTTGGGTGGCGCAGTCAGCTAAGCGTCTGAGTTGTGATTTTTGGCTCAGGTCATGATCTCTGGGTTATAAGATCGAGCCCCAAGTCAGGCTCTGCACGGCGTCCTCCCCACCCTTGCTCACGCTTGCTTTCTATCTCTCTCTTCTCTCCAAAATAAATAAATTCATCTTAAAAAAAAAGTTTCTCTCTCCCCCTTTCCCTCTGCCCCTCCCCATTTCCCTTTTTAAATAAATAAATAAATAAATAAATAATTCGAGAGAGGGCCCCTGGGTGGCTCAGTTGGTTAAGGATCCAACTCTTGGTTTCTTTGGGCTCAGGTCACGGTCTCAGGATCGTGGGAACACGTGCTCAACGTGGACTTTACTGGAGATTCTCTTTCTCTTTCTCCCTCCACCCCTCCCCCATCCACATTCTAAACAAACAAGCAAACAAATAAAATCTTAAAAAAAAAGAAAGAAAGAAAGAAAGAGTTCAAGAGAGCAGATCATGTTCTTGAAGGTTGAGGTCATAGGCATGGGACCCCGGCAGCCCCCCAGAGCTGCGCACCCAGTCCCGGTGCCACAGGAAAGTGAGTGTCCTCAGCACGCCGGCCACATGTAGTCGAACCTCTCCTGACCGTCTAGGAAATGTGCTAAGTGCTGTGATCACGGCAGCCTTGACCTGGCCTCGTGTTACCGGTCAGAGGGTCCGACCGAAAAGGCAGATACACAGGCGCTTGCCGGGACACAGAACATGGCACAAATCTAGTTAGTCACAACCGGCACCCAAAGTTACAGCACAAAGGGAGATTCCAGATGCATCATAGAGGCTATGGTAAGTGTATTTCCATAAGGCCTTTTCTCAGTCACAAAGATATGAATGTGTGTGTGTGTACAACGCTTGCATTTTCATGTGGGGGCTATGGGACTGTTTCTGTTTCATGCTCATAAAAAAGAAAATTTAAGTTTGACACCATCATAGTAAATGACACCCACGGTCTGGGACGATCAAGACACGGCGGAGAAGCCAAGCAGGTGCTGGGGCCGCCCAGCCCCCAAGGACAGAAGCCTCAGCATGGAGGCCCTGGCTCCGCACCCCACGTCCAGGAACTTTCTGGGGTACCACACGGCTCACTTTCTCCTGTCGGTGCACAGTGTAAAATAACCATGAGGGCCAGTAGGGAGGAGACCCTCACAGAGGAGCATTTCCAGAATGGATTCCACGAGAGAGAAATGTACAAGGTAAATTGAAAACGGGAACTGTAATTGACTTGCATCAGTCATGATCTCCGAAAGTAATGAGTGACGACATGTGTTTTGCCCCGTGGATGCACTGCCGAGCCCCGGACGGCCTCTCGTCTCCACCACACGTCCACGACGGCCTCATCGCTGTTCATTGGATTTCCGGTGCTGGTGTATGAAGGAGACAGAGACCGGGCATATGAATACATGGCCGGAAGATGCTCCCCAAGATCCCAGGAAATTCTGTGCTTCTTTTCTTTTGTTAAAGCTCTCTTTAAAATTCGTCCCATGGGGTCACCTGGGTGGCTCAGTGGGTTAAGTGGCTGCCTTCAACTCAGGTCATGATCCCAGGGTCCTGGGATCGAGCCCCACATTGGGCTCTCTGCTTGGTGGGGAGCCTGCTTCCCCCTCTCCCCCTGCTCCTGTGCTCTCTCTTTCTCTCACTCACTCACTCTATCTCTCAAATAAATAAATAAATAAAAGCTTTTTAGAAATTAAAATTTAAAAAAATAAAATTCATCCTACAGACCAAACATCAATGTGCACGGGTTGATCTTTAGAAACTGAGGAATGCCACTGGGGGCTTTTATCTCACTGACTGGCCTTCCAGGTCTGGGAACAATGAGGACCCGCCCACTGGACTGCTGTGGGGATCCCGCTAGAGGAGGACAAATGTGTAAAGTGCCCTGTGGGGTCCCTCGGTCACGGGACATGCATCGGCGGCGTCCAGGTACACCGGGCCTGTGGGGCGGGCGCACATCTTCAGGCCTGGGCATGTTGTCTGAGGTGACATTTCATCTCCAAGGGGCACTTGGAACATGGAGCTGTCCCGTCTCAGCTCCGCGCAGCCCCACGCGGGAGGTCTCCGTCCTCGGGGCACAGCCCCACGGCATGTGACAGTGATCTCTACACCGCCCAGCCTGTTCATTCCGCACCTGCGTCCGTGGGCTGGAACACACACGCACGGCAGCTGCACCAGAACCACGTCGGACTTTAAAGGAGAATCTGTGTCCAAGCCCGGATCTCAGGAAGGGGTGGCTTCCTTGATTTTATAACTTAAAGTGGACTACATGCCAAAAATGTTTGCATGAACACATTTTTTTATTACAAAAGTTTTATTTATCATTAAAAGAAATGTCAGAAACTCATATAAATATAAAGAAGAAACAAATCAACAAGCATCCCATCACATAATAGGGAGGCACAATTAATATTTTACCAATTTCTCTCCAGGCTCCTTTCAGTATCTATGTGGGTAAACCCAGAAATACGGCTCCTTGTATTTTTCCCCAGAATCGGGATCAAAGCATAGCAACAGTCAGGACCCATCTTCTGTCATTTATCATCAACACACAAACAGGCTCATAGTTTTAAGTGTTTTTCTGAAATTTGCTTTCTAATGCCAGTATCTTTTCCATTGGGTGGTTGGATCAAAATCTATTGAATTAATGTTTTCCTTTGAGACCTTAAGTTCATCCATACTTCACCCTCATAAATAATGTGCCAAACACATCCTTCCCTGAAGTTCTTAAGGGTCCTTATTCTCTCTTCTTTCTTATCCTTCTCATGCTTTTCTCATCTTTTAAAAAAACAAGAACAGGAAAAATGCCCCTGGATTGCTCTGGGGTTGAAAGTCAAAATTAGTGCTGTTGCCTTGGGGGAGAGCCATTTGAGCAGGATTACGAACAGAGCCAAAATGCAGAGCCTAAGGTCAGAGGGAAAGTGAAAGTCAGAGTCTCCTTGAAGGACATTCGAGAGAGACCAGCGGCTCCCTGCGGACTTAGAAAGGTCAGTTGCTCTGTGGTAGCAGAGCCGGCTCTCCAGACCCTACTCGCTCCCCAGGTCTGAGCAGAGATGAAGCTCTGGGTTCGCTGCACAGACTGTCCAGGGGACACGCAGGACGACAGATAGCACCTGGGGGGCAGGGGTGGGGGCGGGGAGGGTTCCCTCTCTCCTAGCATGGTTGGGCATTTCAGCTCCTTCCTATTGACTCCATGGGTAGGATCGCCAAGCTATTGTAATAGGCATCGATAAGTTCATCATTTTGCTTCAAAACGACCCCTCAGGTGTGGTATTTTCTTTTACTGAAATGCAAACAAACGAACAAAACAAAACTGGAACATATCTCCCCAGGAGCAGACCGTTGGAGCTATTGTGGACAAAGCCCCCCAAAGCAACGTATGTTCTGCCTGTCCAGCCAGTGAGACTCGGAACAAGCACGCTCAGCCCGTTGACCTGTGCGGCTGTGCATACATGGATCGTGACGATTTTACCCTTCACGGGAGCTCTTCCCAAGCGTGCTGCGCCCGTGTAGGTAGGAAACACTAAGCAACCCACTCCATGTCTGTGCTGTTAGCTTGCCCCCTGACACCGTCTTCCTACGGGCTCATGTCCCTGGAGGGTGGGCTCCGCTCCCTGTCCTGAATGCAGTCGTGGATGTTCTAGGCTCCCTGGAGGTCCAGGCTCCCTTCACGGGCTCCACGTGTCCAGCTCCCAAATGCGAAGGAATAAGGTCCCGGTGAGCTCCCCACACGCACCTGGCTCTGCTGATGGTCAGTGACCCCAGACGCCCTCAGGGCCACTGCAGGTGACCACACCAACCTCACACTCCTTGCCCAAAGGATGAGTTGCTTCCCTTCTGAATGTTCTAGATTTCATGGGTTGGCATTTGCATCCTTTGTGATTGGCTGATCCTTGTAGACATTTTTTATTTTTATTTATTACTTTTTTTACTAACCCTCCTTGTGGTGTAACGGTTTGCATTTCCTGAATCCAGGGTCAGGTCCTAGGCTACAAGCCCAGCTGTGAAATCAGATGTTCCCGCGCCATATGCCATACAGGTCGGGGACCAGAGAGCCCTTCCAACAGGAAGACAAGGCAATCGGCCTGGCTCTGCCTTCTCACAAATGCAGATGATTTTGTGTCTGACCCTGGGGACAAGGGACAAAGTGCGCAGCAGTCCCCTGGACCTGAGCATGCCGTCCGCTTGGGGTGCCCTGCCCACGCTCTGGGACGTGGACGTGGACGGCACGTGTGCTAAAGGTCCCCTTGCACACCTACCGCTTTCACTAGAGAAGGGTCTCACCTCTCTTCCTGTTTCACTCGGCACATGCTCCTACTCTCTGATTTACTTCTTCCTAAATTTCTCTTCAAGAGACAGAAAAACCCAATCTCATCTTTAGCAATAGCAGAGTGTGTTCTGATTCACATTAGCATGAACATGGCAGCCAGTGCCCCGCTGGTGGAGGACAGGGGGTCGGTCACCAGAGCTCAGAAGGGCTCCAAGAACCCCACAGGTGATCCCACGGAAGTCGCCAGGGGCGTGCTGTTCACTGGAAGACCCAGCTACTAACTTTGACATAAAATTTCTTTCCTTTGGACTGCTAACATCTGGGCGGCGTTGTAATCTCACACAGCACGCTTTGTGGGTCTTTGTGGGTACAGAGCTGTGGGGAGGGCCGGCACATACGGGACTAACGGCCCAGCTCTGCGGACATTTGGGACGGGATGACTCTCTGTTGGGCTGTGGGGGGAGGGGTCCGTCCTGGGCATTGTAGACACTGGGCAGTGTCTCTGGCCCTTCTCCACTGGACGTTCACCCCAAACAGCACCCCAGTGTCTCCAGACAACAAAACTCTCCAGGGGGAGGGCAGACAATAGCCACGCACGCCCCTGCCGAAAGCCCCTGGGGCCCAGGGGAAGGCGATTCCTCACCAACGTCCCTACAGAAACACCCACGTCCAGCGTCAGTGAGAGGTCTGACTCGAGTCCACACTGCTCTTTGTGCAGACATCTTGAGAAATGCCCCGAAGACACCAGCTGAGTAACTCAGACACAGCGTGAATGGCATTCCCAACCCTGAGGGCAGTGCCCTTGCCTCTTGGGGTGCCTGTCACACACCTAGAGCCCTACTTCTCCTCCCCAGCTGGTGCGCTCCCTGGGGTACCAGGTCGGCTGGATTCCCAGCAGTCACCTGGGGCTTCCTACAAAGGGTTCTACAGACATCAGCATCTCGGGGACAGATCAGGCAAAACTTGGGCTGAGAAGAGAGCACGAAGGAGAGAATGACACCAAGGGAGCCCTGATAGGAAGGAATGCGACCGTGGGAAGTGGCTTTCCTCCTCCTCTCCTCCCTTTTACTTCTTTTTACCAAAACCAACAGATCCTTCGCTTCTCTGCCCTGTGGTGGCTGGAGGGTCATCTGGCTTTCAGGGACACCAGTGAGTTGATAAGGGGTCAGGCCGTGGCCTCCCCGTTGGTGTGCCAGGCTTGCTAGTGTGTCTGGGAGACTGTCACGCCTCCTCCTGGTGGCTTTCTTCCTCTTCCCTGGCAGGGCTGACCGCGGGGCCCCTGACCATGGGCAAGCACCTCCATGGTTCACGTTTCCACCCCCAGACAGTCCTCAGGCTTTCTGAAAACAGACAGTGGGTGGGACCCCCCTTCATCTTTGTCAGTGGTCATATGTGCACACATGATTGGTGCGTGAGCCGTGCGTGAGCTGGAGACCACCGGACATGACACAAGTCCGTCACGTGGAACTCCTGAGGCGAGAGTGACTCCCCGAGATCCAGGCTCCCCCGCGGGCCCAAGAGGGCTGCGGAAGCTGCCGTCCACCCGTCCTCTTCAGCCTTACTTCCCCGCTTCACCCAAGGTCCTTCCCAGTGCCTGTCTAGAAAACACATCTGGATCCAAGCATTCTCCGTTGCTGGCATTTCTGGCTGATTCACGGCCCAGGGCTAAGGAAGTCTGACCCAGTCCCTCTTTATGATGAGTAATTGCCACAGAAGTACCAACAGGTCCACGTACCTGGGGATCGAGTGGTGCTGAGAGCCATCTGACCCCCTGGGAGCTGAGCCTGCCTGCAGGAGATGAGTCCAGGGACAGGTCCACAGCGCTGCGTCGTTCTTGTCACGCTGCACTGCCCCTGGACGCGCACAGGCTGGGGCCGAGGGTCTTCCCTCCCGTCTTCGCTCCACTTGGAGACGCCCGCACACCACCGCCAAGCGGGTTAGTGCGCAGGGCAGAAAGGATGGCAGCCGGGGAGGCGGGTCTGGCCTCACAGGGAACGAGCATTCCTTCTCCATCGGGGACGCCTGGCCACTCTGGAGTGAGGCAGTGGGGAAGCAACTGAGTCTGTAGACTTAAGTCAAAGCTGGGCGGCCCCATGCAGTGCCCGGAGTCGACTCTCCATGTGCAGTTGACGGAGGGTGTGGGCCCAGCCTGCGGAGTTGGGGAGCCTAGGAGAAGCTGGCTCGCGGGGCACAGAACGCAACTCGGCAGGGTGCATTCTCGGAAGGCCCAGCTGGAATGCAGCAGGACATAGGGCTTTCCTTTTGGGTCTGGTGCTGTTTGCCACTGACAAGAGCTGAGTCAGGGAGCCTGAGATACCCACAGCTTGGGTGTTTGGGGGAACCTTGTGTGACATAAGGCTGGTCACTGACCTTTACCCCATTATCCTAAGTCACATTTGGGACCACAAGATCATGTGTTCTTAGATGCCATTCGTAAGGCCAAAGAGACATCGCTATGACAGAACCACTGGCTGGACCCCCAGTCAAAGGACTGAAGCGCGACGGCACGACCGGCGTATCATGCTCCGTTAGGGAAAGGGTCGAGTACCTGTCTGCATTAGGCTTATTTTCCACTTGTTATGGTGCATTAGTAAAAATACACTCATAAAACTTAATATTTATTTACTGTTCTGTCATGAGGACACACATCTTGGAAACACCAGGAAAGTTGAGAAAGAAATAGTTGTGCTTATTTTGCAGTGACCTGAATTTAGCACCAGATGTGAAAATCATGATGTGAAACTTGGGTGGAGAGATAAAAGAGCGCCGAGCGATGTTAGTGGCACATGTGGTCTTCAGAGGGGCGACGGCCTTTCCTCTGGATGGGTGGGTATGCCCCTCCGACTGGGATGTTAACAGATTAGCAGTGAAAGTATGCTTTGTTCCCTGGCCTTCACGTGGTCTCAATACTGGCACTTATCCTCTACTCGTAGTTTTTAAATCGCGCATTATTCTGCCCCACGCCCGCGACACGGCCTGGGTGCTGTGCGGAACCCCACCATACAGACGGCTGTTCACGAATACCCAGGCCCATGTGCTAAAAATAAGTGCAGCGGGGTAGACGCTTTTCCCTTTTCCTTAACCCAGCCATATACGTGCACATACGTGCATTCCTATCTATACATAAATACCTGACTTTCTCCTTTGGTTTCTATGGTTTTCAGCCCCGGGACGACTTTGCTGAGCGCCCACGCCCCCTGCGCACAGCTGTCTGCCCCCAGACACCCATTAATTGACTGCACACACAACTTTAGTGCAAAATGACTGCAGCTTTATTACACAACTGGGTTTACAGGCAATAACATAATCAATATAACATTAATATAGCACATAATTAAATACGGTTCCTACAAGGTCCTGCCTGTATCCCGAAATATACAGAAGTTAATTGTTTTCACCAGCGGCGTTAACCGGCGGGATTTGAAACCAGACTTGGAAGAACAGAGTCCTCAGTTGTTCTTAAGTAAGTATTTCATCTGGTGGGAGAGGGAAACATCCTCACAACCCACAGGGATCCCATATCACCATGATTCCCCCCAAGACTCCCTCCCTGGGGGGGACGACAGCCACCCAACCAGCGAATGCTCTCGGGATGGACTGAGGGGCAAAAAGTAAGTAATAAATTGTACTTAATGGGTTTCCCCACCAGTAGGACGAGGACGCACCACCCTGGGCTCTCAGAAGTGAACGTAGAATGCACTGCATCTGATGAAGACAGAGGAACTCACACCCGCTGGCATGAAACCAGGCAGTGCTGTCTCCAGAGCCATGTGTTCGTGGTTCAGATTCTGGGGAATCCCTCAGAATGTGTTTGCAGTGGGCCCAGGAGGTGAAGTACCCTGGGAAGGAACCATGGGAGGTGGGAGCCCTGCACAGGCGCTCGGCCCGAGCCCCGGGCGACAGACAAGCACCGTGGATGGGACAGGTCCCGGGGCAGGAGCGCGTCCCCGCCATACCTGCACACGCTCTCACTGCGCTCAGCCTCCCGCCACGCAGGCTCATAAGGGGAGCTTCTCGCCTCTGCCCGCGGCAGTTCTGGGAACTTGGGATCTGTTGCTTTCACATTCCATTTCCCCTCATTACCACCTACCCGATCACCAAAAGTGAAAGTTAATGCAAGTAAAACAGCTGAAATGGGTACGGCTCTTGTACACAGGAGTGTGCAGGACCATTTAGCCTTGGAGCCTGATGCACGAGGAGGCGTGACCAGGAGATGGAGGTGTTCTGAGCCCCTTACCCTCCGGATCCACTCCTTCCACGATGCTGACGGGCTGCTTGCAGAAAGGTCCCCACCCCTGAGAACGTATCGGTCTCAGACGGCGAGCGCAGCAGCTGAAGGCCGGGACTCAGGACTGTCTTGCAGAAGGAGGCGTGTTACCCATTACATGGGGAGCCGGTCCCGATCCAGAAGCAGAGACATGGGTACCAGGGAATGTCAGCGGGGAGTGAATTTCAGTAGGTCCTTGTAAAATCTCTCTGATGGGGAAGATCCTAGAGCCTCAGTGTTTCAGGAACATGGGGCCGTTCACCTGCAGAGGGCACAGGGGTGGCGTCGCCTGGACTGGGAGTGTGGTGGAGGTGGAGGCCATGTGGAGCCTCTAGGAGGCACAGGGAGGCCGGGAGCCGAGGAGGACCAGCAGCGGCTCCCTGCCCTGTACCACCTGCCCGGGGCCAGTTCCAGCCGCAGTGAAGACCCCTGTCGGTCACTGGGGATAAAGGCTGATTCCAGCAAAGCTGGCAGCTCTGTTGGGGCAGGACGTGAACCCCGACTGAATGTGCTGCAGTCCCCCTGGGGCTCCCGAGTCTGCGAGGTTCTCCGCTCCTTGACTTGAGGCAGGGTCCCCGCCCTCTGGGACGTGTTAGTGCTAACACTGGGCTCAGGCATCCTTGTGCAAAGCTCCCCTTGCACTCACACTGCCAACACCACTCCCCTGGCTGGGATCTGGGTCCATGGACAGACGGCAGGGTCCTCACGAAGTGCACATGCCTTGGGGGACCGTCCCTCTGCCTGCAAAGGAAGGCTCTCTGTGCCTCAGAGTTGTCCTCTGCATATGGGACAGGGCCAGTCTGGGACAGGAGGAGCTCTCCAGGGAAGCCCAGCTTCGCCCTGACCAACGGGAACCTGGGGGTCTATGGGCATAAATTATTGCTTTGGCCACTCCACCAACCAGACAAGCAATGCTGACCCTCCTCCCCTGACCTGAGCCTTCCCACCCATCGCCCCTCACACGCGCGTGCACACACACTCCACTGACCCGGGTATCAATACCTAAACTCAGGCCCCGTTCAGGAAGTCCACGAGACCCCTCACATCACTGACCGCCATGTGCCGTGGACAGGGCGGAGGGTGTGTCCAGCCCCTGCGTCCCTCACCTGCCCCCTGGGGAGCCCTGTGACCACTGTGTGTGGAGCCACAGGAAGTTTGGGTGTGGGACAGAAAGAGCCAGAGGGATACAAAGTGGGCATCCGGAGGACAGTGGGCCTGTGGCTCCTGGGAAAGGCAGGCCTGGACAGCTGGGAAGACGTAAGTGACCGGACACGTGCAGGGGTATGGAGACCCTGTTGTAGGTGGGACTTGAGTGGCAGTGTCCCTGGGAAAGAAGCAACTTCTTCCCATAGACAGAATGTGGGAAATGACATGCTAGCTTGTCCTATTTGGGCATAAAAAGGCAGCGCTAAAAAAAAAAAAAAGAAAAGAAAAAAGAAAAAAAATAGCATTGCCTACTGATGACAGAAAAATCACAACCAGATTTGAAAAAGACATAGGCCTCCGGATAGAGCAGCTGTGTCCCCAAGGGGTAGCGGAGGGCCTCAGGGTGGCAGAGGTCCATCTTGGAGCAGGGGGTCCTGTCAGATGGCGGCACACACCGTGGGACAGTTTCCAGAATAAAAGAGCTCCCACGGCCTAAATGAGGCCTCACTGTTGGCGGAGAAGTCACCCCACACCTTCCCCCATTCCAGGGGAGGAGGGTGTTCAGGCAGCAGAGGGGCAGCTAGACCCTGAGCTTCCCAGCCCCCCACCCTAAAAACTAAGCAAAGAAGAGTCCCAACCTCCCGGTCTCGCGGGTTTGCGCCTGTGAACCTGTGAACCACAGGCGACTCCTGGCGTCCAGCAACCACCGGTTCGGTGTCAGGAGCGGCGAGGACCATGATTCAGGTCCGAGACAAGAGCGTCTCTATCCGTGAGGTCTAATCTCAGATTCCCTGCGCTCTCCGGGCGGTCGGCCTACCCTCGTGTGGCTAACACGCACCCACAGGAAGGCGTTCGGAAGGAAGTCCCCCCTCAAGGCTGCCTGAGGGGGAGACTCACGTCAGCTGCCCGCGCTCTGAATTGCTTTTAACATGACACGGGCCCCCAGCCCTGATTTTTGGCTCAGGAAAATGAGAATGAAATCCTCGAAATTCCTCTCACGGGTGGAGAGCTCGTTCCTCTATCTGCAAGGGTGACCCTCACGCCCTAACCAAGGGATCAAGTCACAGCCACCTGCCTAGGTCTTTCCCCTCCTCTCCTTCCAAGATTAGCATGTTCCTGACATGAAAAGGGCATTTTTCATGGCGTCCAAAACACGCTGAAACTCAGAGTTAAATCCTTGGGGCAATGTGCAAAGTCAGGGGCAGGGACGTTGTGAGGCTCTGGTAAGACCTGTCTCCTGAGCACAGGGAAGGGATGGCCCGACGGCAGGCAAAGCCTCGGAGAGGCTCCCGCGCACCAACCGCTCTCCAAATGCGCAGCTGCCCCCAGCAACCGTGAACGCGTCGGAAACTCCGGTGCCGGACGCGTTGGCTGGCGCTGCCAACGGCACTGCCCTCGAGCACCTCACGCGTCCTAGAAACAAGCGGGGCTCAAAGGGAGCGATGAGAGAACGTCCAGGCCCCATGTTTCCGGCTTGTTTATACCAGGGTCATCAACAAGCCATTGGTTTGTAACAGATCTGTGTAGTCCAAGAAGGTCTGGGGTCTTTTATTTTTTTTTAAGATTTTATTTATTTATTTGAAAGAGAGAGAGAGAGAAAGCATAAGAGGAGAGAGGGTCAGAGGGAGAAGCAGACTCCCACTGAGCGGGAAGCCTGATGCAGGACTCGATCCCAGGACTCCAGGATCATGACCTGAGCCACCCAGGCACCCCTGGGGTCTTTTTTTTTTTTTTTTTTGGTGTTAAAACAAACAAACAAACAAAAACCAAATAGAACCCTTCCTAGAAAGCGGAGGAAGTATCTCCCAAGAGAAAATGAACTCCAGTCCCGAAAGATAAGGCTGGTTTCAAACTGGGCTAAGAAATTCCTTTCTGCCTTCGTTTGTAAATGCAGGCGATGAGGGGAGGGGCAATGAGGAGGAAGGTGGGTGCAGGGGACCCCGGGGTCTCTCCCGGTCTTTGCTTTTCCCTGGAAGGTGTGCGGTGCCTTACTCCCTGTGCCCGTCTGGTGAAGGCCAGCGGCCAGCGTGCAGCTTTCCTGCCGCTGCCCCCGGCGGACACTTGGGAAGATGGACGGCCACTCTCACAACCACGGCCGCCTGCTCCCACCGCTCCCCGCCCTGCACCCTCCGCTTGCTGCTCCCGGGAGTTCTCACTCACGCCTCTGTTTGGGTAGGTGTCGGGCAACCGTCCGTCTACTTTTTGAGTTCTCAACCGCATGAATAGTAAAAAGGGGGAATGTGACGCGCAAGACAAGGTTAACCAGATGCACAGAGAATCAGGGACCCTCAGAGGAAGGGGAGACCCTCACAATGGACGGCCTCGAGGTTTGAGAACAGAGGTAGAAGGTGCAGGGCGGTAGCTTCTCACCATGAGTAGGGCACAGGGGAGGTTTTATTTTTCCTTTCTCACTGCTGTGAGATGATAGATGCCCCTGCTGGCCAGGAACAGGGCCACTGCCAGCGATGACCCGCTGTCCTCACACAGCCCCGCAAAGCCACGGCCACATCTGCAGTGGCCAGTGTGGCAGAAGGACCATGGGACACCTAGCATTGCCCAGACACTCCAAAGGATGTCCTGTCTCTGGCGACCGTGACCGAGTCTTGCCACTAAAGACAGATGCGCTCGGTTCTGCGTTAGAGCCTTCTGGGTCCAGGGAGTTCAAGTGTTAATGAACCAAGAAGGGTGATCCCAGAGCCTCTCACTGGCTGATTCCTTAATGGGAAGTAATTCAGTGCAGCTGAGGGTCCCCCCAGTGTTCCTCTGAGTGTGGATGCCCCATCGACGGCAGAAGCACCCTGATCTGAAATGCAGGTGACTGGGCCCTGCCCCACGCCTGCTAGAACGGAAAGCGTGACAGGGGCTGTTGGGAAATACACCTTTCTTATCCATTTCCCTAAGGGTCCTGCTGCATCCTTCACCCTTGGCAGAGGTTAGAGGCTGAGAGGTGTGTGGGAAGAGTAGGTAGACTCCTCAGCAGGAGGCTCCAAGTTCTGGGACTCCTCATGCTCTCCCTGTCCTTCTTCCTGTGCCCCCCTTTCCCTCCTTCTCCTTTCTTTTCCCTCACACACACACACACACACTCGAACAACCTGACAGCTCCTCTTGGTCCCACTGCCTGTGCCCCCGGAGCTCACCCACGGGGTGGCTGTGGTCACCCCGGCCGTCCCATGCATCTGGAGGCTGGGAGGAGGTGCCCACCAGGGCTCAGCCTCCTGCTCAGTGAGGTGAAGCTTCTGGGACCCCCTTCCACCTGTCAGCTCAGGTGCTCAAGTTTACTGGCCGGGAGACCTTCGAGAGCAGTAAAACCCTCCCACCGACAGGCTCTGCAAACCTTAGTTGACAGATTCCAGCATCTAATCATTCTCACTGCTGCTGGAGAAACACCTGATGCTACTGGGGGCCCCAAAAAGTCCCTCACTGGGCTCTTTTGTACAGGAAAGAGATGTAATTTCCAGCACACTTGAAAGTGTTTCACTCTCATCGTCATTACATTACAAGTCATCATTAAGCATCCCCCCCCCAACAAATAAGGTGTTGTCTGCTTAGTAATCTGAGGTTCAACTTACAATCTGCAACCCTACACAGCGCTGAGCAAGGAAAGAGACTGCTGACCTCAGACAGCCTCACGAAGAAGGACTGGGCGAGCAGAGCTCGGGAAACTCCCGGAGGAAAAGCAAATAAACAAAGGGATGTGGAAGGAAAACGCCAGCCGTGGGGAGGGTGGTGCACACAGAATCGGAGCAGCGGACTGTCCAGCGCCCAGAACAGAAACTCTCAGTCAGGGACTAACTAGTCTAAAAGTACCGCTAAAAGGTTCCAAGTTGGAGGAGTCATTCCCAACCTACTCAGAAGTGAGGGGGGACCAAGAGGTCTGACCAGAGGGTGGCTTCTGCACTTGCTTGTATCTGAGCCCCGGGAGGGACGCGGGAAGAACGTGACGTGGATCTGTCCAGCCGGCTTAGTGACACATGACACACACACGGCGTACACACACAGCGTGCACAGCACGCGTACCGCCCCCCCCCAGGGCCACGGAGGCCCCTCTGGGGTGCAGCCCACACTACAGCCGAGATCCAGCCCTCTCTCGGCGGCCTTGAAGGCTTGTGAGAACATCAGACTGCCCTGGCCAGGAGCCCTGGTGTCCGGCTCCGTGTGGAAGGGTCAGCCACCTCACGGGGGTGTGTGCTATTTTAAGTGGCAGATCTCTCATCCAGAAAGCAGCTGAAATTCTAGCCACGTGTCTGCCATAAGGTGGTTCCACTTAGAAGCGGTAAATAAATACACGCATTTATAAACCAATAAGTCAGAACTGTATGCAAGAGCGGAGAGCCTTAGCAGAAACCTGAACTTTCCCTGCACATCCTCCTTGGAAAGCCCATGTTTTCAGTTATGCCACACTGAACCTATATGGATGCTAATATGTTTGCATAGCTGGCTTTCATTTTATTTTTTTACGACTCACCGCAGGATAGCGAAGTCAAAAATATACCATTCTGATCAACAGGACACATCTGGGGTGAATCCACACAGAAGCAATTAATTTCCTGGTGGTATTTTTACACTGGGGGCCTGATGCAGGTCCCCATTATACAAACAAAAAAAACTCCAGACAGCTCCTGCTGCCTGATAAAAAATAAATCAGATGGCGGAGGGCTGTTTGGCCTAGGACTGCTACAGGCTATGACTTGTAATGAGGCTCCCAACGCTAATTATGAAGCTTATTAAGAAGAATCGGACAACCTGTCCTAAAGTGCAGGCTATCATCACGCTGGGGAGGGCGGGCCCACTCGAGTGACCCTCTGGTCACCTGGCTGAGCGGGGACTGGGGCAGGGGAGGGCACCACCGGTCTGTGGATCAAATCCCATCAACAGTAGGATTGCCCTCTCCAGCGAATCAGTCAGATAAATCTGAGAGGGGCAGGTGAGAGTCCCCACCGCCCGCTGAGCGTTTGCACATCGGAGTCCTCCCTCCTGGCGAGCATCTGCCCAGAAGGGTGCAGCTCTCCGTTGTTACACTTACTCCGAACCCTGGATCTTCTCCGGGTCTGAGCACAGAAGCGTGATTTCGACGCGCTCTTTCAGAAGGGCAGGGGAAAGAAAAGATTAATAAAGATGTTATGAGCCTGAACCGCTGTGAGATTTGTTTAATTATTCCCCGCAGGACTGCCCCAGCAATCTGCTGACATTTAGCCCCGACCTTGCAAATCCTCAGTAAATATTAATATATCAACTCAAACAGGGCCCGTTGTTTTATTGGTTCACAGAGCTCAGAGAGATTCACCACAGCAGTAGGAAATCATGTGTGGAAGCGAGGAGGCCGGGCGGCTTTGATGCCACCTTCTGTTGCACACATGAGCTGGGGACAGCAACAAAACGGCAATACGGCTCTTCTGCCGCAGCTGCTGGGACCCTTCAGATGCCTTCGCTTCCCTTTGTACAGCTGCTGGAATCGTCCCAAAATCACCGTGGCAGGAGATCAGAAAGGAGGGAGACGAGGCCGGCAGAGAAACCGCACGTTATTATCAGAAAGCCTGGAGATTTTAATAATGAGGAAGGTCCGCCCTCCAGTCTGACCATCTTGGCCACAAGGGCGGACCAGGACGAGGGCCAGGAAGGGGAAAGCATCCTTCCTCCTGCCCCGGGACCAGACTCCTGCTACCTCCTCCCTCACTGCCCGCTACCCTCCTGGACCCAGGTCTACACAGTCCTATGTGCATATCTGAGAAGGAAAATTATAACCCGTTTTGACCGAAGGTTTGCTATGCGGGAAAAAAAGAAAGAGAAAAAAAAAGATTGCTTTTAGTTTCCCCCATATGTGCTGTGGATGGTGGTATTTGGGGAGGTTGTATTTTCCTTGTTTCAAAGTTATCTCTTATTGACTCATCTCCTGAAAAACGTTCTCAAATCCCGAGAGGCTGGATGTTTGCTGGGGGCCCAGGAGGCCCCCCAAACTCTTGGGTGTAAGAGAGAGGGCAGCGCGGGCCACATCTGGCTTTCAGATGTACTGGGCAGCAGAGTCAATGCGTGATTAATTTTATTCATAAAAATGTTAATCACTTCATTGTGAGATCTTTTTAACATTCAGCGCGGGAGCACCTTTTTAATTTCTCTTGCCCACCGTCTCGCAGATGTATTTAATATTTTCAGACGCCGCTGCAGCTACCCGAGGACCTGGCAATTAAGCATACGCTTAAAATTCAAACAACAGGCGAAGCTGCCCCGGCGACAAACAGGCCAACAGGAAGGGACAGGCGGGGGAGGCGCGCAGAGCTGCAGCGGCCGCGGGGAGCCCGGCCGAGCTGTCCCTCCCCGCAGCCCCTGGCGCACCACGCGCCGCGCGGACCCAGCCCCGGGAGCCTCGCCTGCGCGGAAGGGCGGCTTCAGGCCGGAGGAGTGAGCAGGAGTGGGACCAGCTCCCCGGTTTAGGGGACTGTCACAGTGTTACTGCACCGCCGGCCGGGACCCGGGACTCGCGGCCTCTGGGGACCCGGGGACAGCGGCGCGCTGGCGCTGGCGACCGCAGGCTGGCGGGGTGCGCCGGTTCCCCGCCCCCGGCCTCCTGACGCAGCCCGGCTGTTGCGCCCCCGCATTCAGGCCCTGGGCGCGGGTCGCCCGATAACCGGATTAGGGGATCAGAGACGCCTGCAGCGTCTTCACAAGCCAAACAGCTCACGGAGGGGGCTGGCCCTCTCGCCCTGCCCCTGGGAGTCCGGCGACCGCTCTCGCTCTCCGCCCCGCCGCCCCGCCCCTGCCTGGGCGCCCCGGGTGCGACCTGGGAAGGCCAGCGCTGGGGAGAGGCCATCCAGACTCACAGCTCCCTCGGTGCTCCCCTTCTGGGTTGGGGCCACCTCACTCCTCTGACTGCCCATTCCTGATAAGTCCAGAATTTTAGGCCGCTGGGAGGCTGGGGCTCCGGGGGGCCTCCTCTGCCAAGGGCTGCTCTGCGACTTGGGGGCGGTGGGCCTCGTCGTCCATTGGAAACTAATGTTATAATAGGAATGTTACAGCTGCTGTTGGCGCAAAGACGAATATGTTGGCATTATACATGAACACATTTCCTTTGACCTAAAAGTTACTTTTTAAAAATTTCTTTTCATTTGAGAATAAATTAGAATAAACATGTCCCTGGGCTCTAAGAGCACTGTGGGCAGCAGGCCGTGGTCACTGTTCTGACAGGTCAGCCCGCCTCCTCTGCCCAGCTCTGGGCTCCCTCTAAGAATGACCATTTTGCCCATTTTCAGAGTCCTTATTGCGGGAGGGAGGGGACATGTATCCAGCTTCCTTAGCTGGCACACAAAAGGAAGCCAGTAGTCCCCCAGGGGACCTTGGGAGGCCTTTCAGCTGTGGAGTTACAATTAGAGCCACTGGCTGGTGGACACCCTGGAGAAGACCTGGAAAGCTCGGTGAGCCCCACCTGGCTGAGCGGGCTATGGGACTGTTACTGGGGTTTTAACTGGAGACTATTCACCCAATGCCAGTGCTAGGATGGGTACTCATAGGCAAGGTAACATGTCCAGGAGCATTGCTCCATCCCCAAGGACTTTGGGGGACTCCTGCAAGGGGCTGAGTGCTGCCACCTCCCCCAGGGCACGATTCCTTTATCTCCTAGCTCCTTCTTCTAGCCAACCATTCTGGATTCCAGACCCAGGGCCCTTTCCCTGCTTGCCCTCCCCACCTAGAGCCACATTCTGCAAGTTGTGCCAGGACTCTCCCCCAGGATGCTTCCCTGGGGGCCGGTAAGTCATGGGGCCACAAGACATGTGTTCCGTGTCAGGTACCCCAGACCTTCCCCTCTCAGGTCCCTGGAAACCTGAGAGCCCAGCTGACTGGCATCACAGTGCTCAGTCCTGCAATGTGGCCCATGTAACACAGCTCTGGTGGGAGGAGACCTCCTGAGGCTCCAGGGCCTTCCATGCCCCAACTGCCCAGCTGCTCTAAACCTATTCAGAGCTGTCCCTACCCAGCCACCATGGGCTTGGCTTCCTTCCCTCCTATCCAACCTCCAACTTGGGGTAATGCAAGATTAAAACCCCATTCCCCACAGCAGACTGGGCCTTGGAACTTTCGGGAGAGCATTCCTGGCTCCAATCTTTCTGCATCAGTGTCCATAAATCATTAGTCTCCAGCTGGCAGCTCAAGTCCTACCCAGACCCTGGCTGGGAGCAGCCAGGCAACCTTCAGCCTGCTTCCACCATCCAGAAGGAAAGGGAAGAAGGCAGCTAGGTAGGGACAGAACCTGACTCCCCAGCTACTCCCCGGCTCAGGAGAAGGGATCTGGAAGAGGGGTAAAGGCCAGCCAAAGCCTCCATGTTTGGGAGCTGAAGGCCAGTATCTGTCCCATGGGACCCGGGCACTGTGGTCACCCTGTCCTTTCTCTCTCCTTTCTCCTCCTCTTTCCCTCTCCGGCTTCTTGGCTCTCTCGCAGAGCCCCATCTACAAGGACGACTGAAACTTTATAGGCCATGATTCATCGGGTGGCGCGCCCCTCGGAGCCATGGCGCGTCTTACATTAATCAGTGTCAGGCCACTGAAACCGAGATATGAACATGAATTCTCCATATTGCAGGCGAGATAAATGTGCTGGTGAATATAATTGATCGAAGGAGGGAGGGATGGATGGTGGGAACAGAGAGATTTCAGACTCCAGCATCCAGCAGGTCAATGGCGGGTGGGACCTGTGCCCACCCCGCAACTCTTCAAGCTAGGAACATGCCTGTAGGAGGGGGGAATCTGGAAGGTATGAGCTTCTGACCATCTCCTTGTAGCCGGCCTGCCCTGGAGCAGGAAGGGAAGGGTTTCCACACAGGATTTGCTACCCTTTCCTACCAGAAGACTCAGTAGACAGAAATCCTCTGCCCCAGACACAGGCTGTCCTTTCTAGTTCCCCATTAGAGCAGGGGGCACCAAGTCACAAATCCTAATCCCGTGTCCATCCCTCACTCCTACCCCTTTCCGGCTTTGATCTCCTCCTTGCCAGTCACAGAACTACCACCACCATCTGAAACTGTCCCTACGCAGGCATTGAGTATGAGAGCATCTTTGCACTGGCAGAAAGTTCCAGAAGAACTTCTGCTTTGCCTGTAGAAGAAAAAGAGGTTTCTATGTCTACTCCCAGATATTTCAGGAGCCGAAATCGGGTGCACAGCAGGTGCTCCCCCTGGGAAGCCCTGCCCCCTCGCGTGCACAATCAGGTGGCTGTGATGGAGAGGAAGGGCAGCTACAAACCGTGCACAAAGAACAGAAATGATTTTTCAAACTTGATTAAAAATTCATCTCTACCTCTTCACTCGAGAAAAACAATTCTGAGGATGGCGATCTGATTTCTTTGCGTGGGAAACTTCAGTCAGCAGGGGACACACAGACCCTTCAGGACTTCCAGACCACTGGGCTCTCAGGCATGGGACTCAGCTGGTAAGCACATGCCAGTCCAGCCTCCCAGGCAGCAGTGTTCAGGGCTCCCAAATGTACTGGACGGGAAGAAAGGGAAGAACAGATATATGGGGTGTGCAAACAGCCGTGCCTCCATGGGCTGGCCTATTTGATTCTGGGAAATGAAAGCCTGGAGGCTGCCGGGGCAGGGCGCTCTGCCACCCACCTGAATCCCACCTGATGCTTCCAGCAGTTACCCAGGAAGGTTCGACCAGCGCCGACGCCGGAGCACTAAGTGTGGGCTCCAGGGGCACCGTCCCTCACCACAGCACCAAGTCTGGGCTCCAGGAGCGCCGTCCCTCACCACAGCACCAAGACACTCCTGGTCAAAATACATGCACGCCACGTGCACAGGATCCACCTGTCCCCAGCGGTCGGGGGAGGCACGAGGATCCGGGCCAGGACCTCTGGAGTGGGGAGCTGAAGGTGCAGTGGCCCCGGAAGCCCCAGTGTCAAGGGTAGAGCAGGTAGTCCTCTCCAGACCCCCGCCTCCACCTGCCAATGGAAGCACCTACCTAGGACCTGGCACCCACCCCCTCCCCCCACAATGCCAGCAGGCCGACCAGCAGGCCCGCCACCGCACCCCCAAATTACAAACAACTGGCGGCATCCAAGATCACAGAGAAAGCCCGACCACCTCAAATCGAGGCTCCCGCCCAAGGCGACTCCCAGGCCCAGCACCCCAGATCCTGCGCCGCGGCCGGAGGAGCCACATCCACGCCCCGTCAGGACCCCGTCCCGCTTCCAGCCCATAGAGGGCGCGCCGAGCACGTCCATTCGGACTGGAAGCGGCTCCACCGCGGCCGCAGCCCCAGCGCGCCCGAGGGCGGCCCGCCCGCCTGCCCCGGGCTCCGAGGCCGGGGTCCTCCCGCGCCCGCACGCGCCCCTCCCGCTTGCCCCGCACCCCCTCGTGCCGCCTGTGCACGCGCTCCCGCGGCCGTCGCGCCTCCTCTCGCTACGCCTGCTGCAGCCTCAGGGCCTGGAGGGCCCCCCCTCCTCTAAAGTGGGTGGGACGCCGGGGGTGGGGGGGGGGACTGCAGGACGACGCAGGCATCCGTGAAAGAGCGGCCGGTCCCCCATGGGGCGGCATCTCCACGGCCTCAGCGCGAGCCGCCCGCTCCCCGCCACAGAGGAGCCGGGGGCAAGGAAAGCGGCCAGACTGTCCCCTTCCGCGAGGCGCCCCTGGCAGCCACCAGCAGCCCCAGACAGCTTGCACCGGAGAGCCGGCCTGGGTGGGGGGTCGGGGAGGTCCTGCCCGGTATCGGGGACTAGATCTCTTCCCCACGGGGCAGGCTCCCCTGCAGCTCACATCCTCACTGACAGCTTTGTTAATTTTGTATTCTCAGTTTTCAGGAATCCGTGTAAAGTCAGCTGTGCCCTGTTTGAAACGCAGGCTATCCTGAGCTCCCAGAGGCCCAAACCCTGACCTTGGCGGTTCCCCACCTTTGTGGGCCATTTCCCACCCAAGCGCATCCGAGGCCAGCGCCGGGCCCCTCATTGTCCTACCTTCTTCCCAGCCACCTCCCAGACCCTGCCACCAGAGGGTTATTTCTCCTCCACTCTCTGGGTGTGCCCAGTCCAGGGCTCATGAGTTTAAAGGGGGGCCCCTGGGAGACCAGAGCCCCCACTCCTCTTTCTCAGCCCGCAAGGCTAGGGCAGTTCCCTACCTCACAAGCCCAGAAAACTCCCGCACTGCGCCTCAGCCACCCATCAGGTCCGTTTAAAAGAGGCTTCCAATCTCTCTCCACGTTTGATTTCACCAAGTAACTAAAAAATGCATTCAAAGCCAAATTTTCATACTCCATTTTGTCCTCACTCCATCCACAAAACAACCCGACGCCAGGATGCACTGTTGAGACAACTAGTTATAAATTGATTTCAAATCCAAAGTTCTCCTTTGGGGACATAATTGGAAATTGTTTTCATTTTTCCCCCATTGTTGCCCACTTCAAGAAATCGGTGTATAAACTGCTAAAACTCAAACTCATTTACCTCCGGAGAAAGTTGTGCTCCCAGATAAATGTCTAAGGATTGGAAAGAAACTGCCTACAGGAAACTGCCCTTGTGATACTAACAAATTCAACAAACACCGAAAGACCGAGGAACACCGTAGTCTTCTGGTAGAAACTCCCCAAGGAGCCTCTGCTCCCAAAGCCAGGGGCACCTGGGCGCTGCCAGCACTGCCGGGTTCCCCACACCCCTGCATACACCCAGCCACACACAGCAGCCGGAGCAGTGGGCATATTTCATTTAGTTTATTAGACAAAAATATATGATTTAGACAAGTTTGCTGACGCGCTATTTACAATCTGAAATCACTCTATATACAGAAAGAAGGGGAAAAAAAGACACGAGCACGTGGGGCATTTACCGAGCGGATAGTCCACCAGAGCCTGGTGACAGCCACCAGAGCTGGGGGCAGAGGCCAGGCTGCCAGGACGAGCCCCTTTCTGCAGAAAGCGATGGATGGGAGTCGTTGACGTCTTTACACCAGTCTGAAATATTTGTCCTAATTCCTCCCTCATCCCCTCCCTCCCGAACTCCTCCCCCCTCCCCCCGCAAAAGTAAAAGAAGACCCTGAATCAGGCGGACGGGAGGGCTGCCAGGATCCGCGGCGTTCCCTCCTGCGGGGCCAGCGAGCTGCGGGGGAAACACAGCGAGACAAGAAGCACGAGAAGTCAGTGGACGGACGCGGAGGCCGGCGTCGCCGGTTCTGCCGCCGAGCGCCCGGGGGCGTGGCCGCCTGCCCCGCGCGGCTCCCGGGTCGGGAGAAACCCGGTGCGGCCGGAGGGCCCCGCGCCCGGCGCTGGCGGCAAGCTCGCCTTCCGCACGACTGTCGACCCTGCCGCCCAGCCCTGCTCAGCCCCGCAGCGCCCTCCTCCCCGCGCCCCCGCCGGCCCCGACCACACCGAGGGTCCAAGCAAACCGCACTCACTTGTCGCGCACGGGCTGGAAGGGAGATTTTAACTGCTGTGCCGGCGAGTCCGGCCTGGGGAGCAGGTCTCTCTCTGCGAGGGAGAGGGAGAAGCAGAGCGTTAAGAGACGGGTGTGCGAGTGTCGGCGCGGAGGGGGTTGCTGCCCAAGGGCGCGAGCCTCTTCCACTCCCTCGCTCTCACAACGAGGACAGGGTCTTAGAAAACCCTTCACCCCTCACTAGGCAGGCCCGCAGGTAGAACCCAGCTCTCCCCACAGGGCCCAGGGCCTCGGCCTCAGTGCCCTAATCCAGGCAGAGATTACGGGCTCGTCCCCGGGCTGGGCTGCCACCGCCTCTCCCCTCCGGAGCCAGCGCACACCCCCCACCACCCCCGCCCCGCCCCGACCGTGCTACCGCTGGGTTCCGGATTCCTGGCCCGGGGCGAGGCAGACACCCCCCCCCCCCCCGCGGGCGCCATACCTGGGAGCGCGGGGCTGCTGCGAGCAGAGGCCTTGTCGCCGTGGAGCACCCCCGTAGCAATGGGGACTGGGGGCTGCGGCGGCGGCGGCGGCGCTGGCAGGTGCGGGCCGGGCGGCGCGGCGTGGGGCGCGCCAACGCCCAGGAAGGAGCGCATGTTGAGCAGGGAGCCCTGCGCGAGGAACGCGCCGTTGGTCCAGTTGGAGAACTTGCCGATGTGGCAGGTGTACAGTCCGTGGCTGGGCAGGAAGGCGGGGTGTTGCAGCGGTGTGCCCGCGGGGACCCCGTGCGCGCCGGGATGGCCGGAGGGAGGCGGCGGCGAGGCCTTGGGCGCGCCGTCGGGGCTCGTGGCGGTCTCCGCCAAGGACCAGATCTTGGGCTTGCTGTGCGGGGCGCCCTGCAGGCCACCGGACCCGCCGCCGGGACTCAGCAGGCGCGTGCTGCCAGGCTCCGGGACCTCTTTGACCAGGCCCAGGGGCGAGTCCTGGGACTTGAGCGCGTCGGCAGCTGCTAGCGGCGACCCCTGGTCTCCAGCAAGGGCCGTCGGTGCCGCCGGCGCTCCCGGGGCCTCGGCCTTGTCCTCATCGTCCTCATTGCTCTGGTCTCCGTCATGCTCATCGATTTTGTCGATGTCAATGCTCTCCAGGTCTATCTCCTCATCGTCCTCGGCCTTCTCGGGGTCGCCCTCCGTATCGCTTCCGAAGAGGGCTCCGTCCTCCTGGTCCTTGCTGCGCGCACCCCACGTCACCTTATTCTCCTTCTTGAGGCGCCGGCGCGCGTTGGCGAACCAGGTGGACACCTGCGTGAGGGTCATCTTGGTGATGATGGCCAGCATGATCTTCTCGCCCTTGGTGGGGTAGGGGTTCTTGCGGTGCTCGTTGAGCCAGGCCTTGAGCGTGCTGGTGCTCTCGCGCGTGGCGTTCTTGGGCCGCCCGGGATCCCCGTACTGGAACTGGCCGTAGGGGTAGTAGGCTGGCGCCGTGTGGGCTGTGAAGGTGGCAGGGTGCACCCCAGGGTTGTCTTTGAGTTCATACTGTGAGCCCTGCAACCACACAGCCCACCGAGGGAGGAGAGAGAGACAGAGAGCAGGGGTGGGGGGGGGGAGAGAAAGAGAGAGAGCGCGATGAGTCCCCAAAACTGAGAAATTGGGGGAGAGCAGCTCTTGTCTGCTGGAGAACAGGAAGGACCCCAGTGCACCACCCAGGGAGGAAGTGATGGGTCAGAACCATCAGTGGCCTCTAGAAACTGAGCTTCCACCCATCATGAAGAGGTTGGTTTTTGTTTTTGTTTGGTTTTGCTTTTATTTTTATCTTTATTTTATTTTCTTTCATCACTCAAGAGAAGTTCCAGAATCCATGCATTTCCAGAAGACCACAGCAGGAGCCGCGGCCCCACAGAATTTCCCCAGGCGTCCCTCAGTCCCCCCACCACTCACAACAACTTCAACAGCCCTAATTTCCAAGTTTATCTCACACTAACTAGAAGGGAAAACCTTTTAACTGCACTGATAAAACAGTTTCTCCAAACCGTAGAGAACCTAAAGCCTAAAGCCCCTCCCTTTGACCCTGAGGGGGTCAAGTAAAATAAACCATCTCGGGTTTTCTTTGGGTCCAAATCCACCAGCAATTTAAAATGAAAGCACACTCTCTTTAGCTCCCAAATTAATCTGCATTTAATGGTTCCCCACACTTAAAGGTCGTCCGTGGTGACAGGTAATTTAAAATTTTAATCCTGGCCATCATCAACAACAATAACAAAAACACCATTTTTTTTTAATACAAAAGGAGGGCTTAACCAGTAAAATATTAACGCGAGGGCCCAGGAGTCCCGGCTGTGAGAAAGGCAATGGCTCCCCTAGGCCTGTTCTCACTTACTTTATCTCTGAAGTTTGACTGTGATGTGGCAAGAGGAAGCTCGAACTGTTCCCGGGCATTTAGACGCCGTGATTTATTTGTGATCGATATTCTTTTTATCATCCGTAGTAAAACACAGCAAGTCAAATTATCCCATCAGGTTTTTTGGTAAATAACATTTTATCTTTCTAACAACCTCATTAGGCCTCATTATTACCATAAATTGCCCAGACATTCACTCACAATTTTATCTTTTGACTTCCAAATCCCCAATCTTAACGGCTTGGAAACCCAGGCCTAGAATCAAGAGTTTGCATTTAGGCTTACTTTTTGAGAATCAGAGGGATACACACACCTTTTGGAGGCAATTTCTATATTGTTTCCCCTTAGTTTAAAAAAAGAAGAAGAAGGAGAAGGAGAAGAAGAAGAAGAAGAAGAAGAATCATCGGTGGATCTAGTATCTCCCTTCCCCGCTGCATACAATGGGTGTAGAGTCCCACCACACAGCTCCCTTTCTCTCATACAAATACTCGGTTGGGGGATGTTCCCAAATAGCACACATCTGTATTCAAAATCTCTGTTAAAATTTATAATTCTCCAAATAAACATGGTCCAGTTTTTTACGTTAGCAGAGGGGGTTTCCAGACTGAGAAAGTTGTAAAGAGCAGAATATTTCTTTGACTAATTAGTTTAGTGGTGGATGCCACTGAGAAAAGGTTGCCCTGCCCAGATTTCGTTTTTGCCCAATCTTTGCAAAATGTACTTTGCACTTTTCTAATTATTTTGGTTGTAACTGTAAGGACGACATTTTGGCCTCTTCTCTACCCGGAATTCTTTTTGAAAGGATACCTTGTAAATCTCTCATCGCTTCCCTGGCATCCCCAGCCGCCAGAACAAAATGGGAGCTGATCTTTTTCGATAGCAAGCGATCTCAAAGGCAGCTGGGGCCGCTTTCAGAGAACTAGCCTTTTCTTTCCAAAACTACAAGAAAAAGTTACAGAAAAACACACCAGCCGCTTTTCTCGCTTATGGTTGGCGGGTATTTATTTCCTGCCTCTTCTGCGGGGAGTGGGGAGACATGGTGGGGGGTGCCTGCAAATTGCGTTATCCCGCCCGCCCCAGCGCAAGAGGGGGCTGCCTCCCCGGCCCCCAGCGCCCCGAGCGCAATTCAGCAGGATCCCGAAGTTTAAGCGCGACCTTGCAGTCAGCCCAAGGAAAATGGATCCTTTGGGCCGACAGAATGGCGAATGCCCCGCGGAGAATTAAATTTGCAGCTCCCTCCCCCATCTGACACCCACTGGGACGGGAGACTAAGAGGACAGCATTTATTTTAAGCCCAGAGACTGTTTTCTTTAATCCTCCATTATGTAACGCGGAAAGAAAAGTGCTTTTCATTCCGTGCGAAAGAAATGAAAACTTTGGCAACTTACGAAAGTCAAAGCCAACACCGTTTCACACGCCAAAATTATTTCCAGTCCCCCGCGCCCCCCGCATCTCAAATTTGCACACACTCCATTAAGAGACCCCATCCCGCCCGCCTGGTCTCCCCATTGTTAGGTTTATTTTGATCAACTCTTCTAGGCTTTCCAGGGTCCCCTCTGCAAAGTCGGACACAACTAGAGGAGATTCACCAAGGCGGGAGGAAGCAGGGTCTCCCCCGCCCGGGCCCAAAGCCGGAGAGGTCGCGCGAGCCGGGTCCGCCGGCCAGTCCTGGGCGTCCCGCGGAACCCGGCGGAGCTGCCGGAACCCCGCCCGCCCGCCCGCCCCGCCGCCACCGCCGAGCCGGGGGCGCGAGCGACTTTGGCCCCAACCTCCGGCTCGAGCCCCGCGCCCCGGGCCTGCTCCGTCGGCCTCCCCGACTCCCGCCGAGACCCCGCTCGCGGCCCAGGCCTCCCGCCTCCCCCCCGGCCGAGCCGCAGGGGCCGTCGCCCGCCCGCCGCCCGGCGATCCCGCCGCCTCCCCCGCCGCCGCGGACCCGCGGCCCGGGCCTCCCGCGCTCCCCCGCCGGGGCCCGGCTCCGCCCGCCCCCGCTCCCGCGCCGCCCGGCCACCCGCGCCCGGGGCTCCGGGGCCGCTGGGGGAGGCGGCCGAGGCGAGGGCCGGCGGCAGGCCCGGCGCACTCACCATCTGCGAGAAGAGGCTGAGGTCGGCGGCGTAGGGCAGGAAGGCGCTGTAGTTGGGCGCGCCCGCGTACGGGCCGGCCGCCGCGTACATGCCCAGCACCGAGGTGACGGCGGCCGCGCCCGCGCCCGCGCCCAGCTCCGCCGCCCCCGGGCGGCCCGACGAGGCGGCGGCGGCGGCGGCGGCGGCCGCGGCCAGCACCCCCGGGCGCTCGCCTCCGTAGGCGCCGGGCCCCGCGGCGCTCAGGTACTGCGGGTAACCCAGCTGCGGGAAGGACATGTCCGCGGATCGGCGGCCGCGGCGGCGCCGGGCGAGGATTAAAGGGGCGGGGGCGGGGGTCGCGGCGGCGCGGCGGGGGGAGCGGCGGGGTTGGTGGGGGGGAGCGGGCGGCCGGCCGGGCGCGCTCGGGCCGGCCCGGAGGCGGGGGCCGCTGGCTGCTGCTCGGCCCGGTGCTCGCTGGCGCCCGGCTCCCGGCTGCGCCCGGCTCCGCGATCCCGCGCCGACTGCGGCGGCCGCCCTCCGCTCGGCGGCGGGGCTTTCAGACACAATTTGAAGTTGATGCTTTGATTGGCATCCCCTCGAGCGCTGGCCCCGCCCCCCGGCTCCCCTCCCGCCCCCTCCCTGCCTCCCGCCCGCCCTCGCCGGCCGCTCCCGCCCCTCCCGGCTCGCACGTGGTGCTCCGCGCCGGCCGGGCCACCTCCGCCCGCTGTGGGCGCGCGAGCTGGCCGGGCGGCGGGTGCGGGCCTCGCGGCCACGGGCTCCCCGCGCCCGGCTCCCGCGGCTGTCTGACGGCGGCCCGCACCGGCGTGCGGCTGTCGGACCGGGCTTTGCTGCCTCGAAGCCGCGGAGTGTCTGCTCTCTCAGGAAAGCGTCTTGGCGCCCGCTCTTCCGCCGTTGGGGCCGCGGTGCCGGCGCTGGGGCGCTGACAGCCCGCCGGGAAGGGCCTCTCCTCCGAGGCCGGCGCTGCCTTGGCCTCCCCCAGACATCTCTGGCAGAAGTGGCCCCTCGCTCCCTCGGTGCGCCGCGGAAGCCGGCGTGGGGTGACCCCCGGACGCGGGCGTGGCGGCCCCGCGGCCCCCACGAGGTATTCACGGGTCCCCCTGGCCGTGACCGGCCTCGCTGCGCTTGGAGAAGCGGGAAGCCGCCGAGCTCTGCGCGCTAATTGGGAAAACTTCCAGAAAGAGCCGCTGAGAAGCCACTTCAATGGCAAAGCAGATGCAGTCCACAGTGACAGATTCTTGGAGGTGAGGGTGGGGACCTTTTCTTTGCTGGAAAACCACCACTGCAGCGCGAGGGAAACGCTCCGCCCCCACCCCGGCGACGGGAGACACGAAGTGTGGCTCGGGGCCCCTCGTCTGTCCGCTAGGTGTGCGCACGCAGGGAGGAAACTTGCGTGGAGAGCGCCCGCCCCAGGCGACGCCGCGACCGGCCCAGGGACATGGCGTCCCTCTTCTCCTTCCCTCTCTTCTCCATCCTCAGCAGACGCTGCCCTGAACCCCGAGCTCCAGGGGGAGGTCCAGGTCCGCCCTAGGGCTCAGAGGACTGGTGCAGGGTCCTCCTCGCCTCCCTGTGCACCGGACTTCTGTCGGGCAGGCCGCGTCTGCCTTTCACTCGCCGGCCAGATCCCCGCCGACTGGGTAGGGAACGTGCCCGGGGTACTGGCCCCGGTTCCTGGGGCCACTTTTTCCCCGTATCTCCGAATGAGCTGCCAGCTGCCCCACCCCCACCCCCGCACCCGGCACCCGTCCCCGCGTACTCCCTGCTGTGAGGGGCTGGCACACTGGACCTCGGAGGAATCTCACCCATGCGCTGCGGTGTTAGCCTTGGTGTGGGCCAGTTCTGGTGTGCGGAGTTGAGGCTGGCCTCTGGGCGGGGTCCTCGGCAGGCTGTGTTGCTGGACCTTGACCTGGACCCCATCCCCTAGTTCCCCCTCCAGTCCCCTGGATCCTCGAGGCCCAGTGACTCTTGCACCATCAGGAAGGCTCTCATTTCCCCATTTTGAGGCCTGAGGACAGACAGAGAACTGTCTATAATTAGCAACAATAACGCCCATAATGGTAATTACTAATTAACAGATCTATAATCAGGCTTTTATTTCTCTGCTCAGTCAGCTTTTCTACCTGTTCGTGCTGCCCCTTCACTCCTTCCCCTACTGCCCCCCACCCAACATCCACTAACTAGCCCTTGCTCAGGCTAGAAACCTCTTGCAACATCTGGGTACCTTTCCTGCTTTGAAGCAGATTCTGGGGTGCTAGAGCTCAGGACGAGCCACTCCCAGTCCCGGAAGTCAATAAACCAAAGCCTCCTCCTGCTCCCCAGCCCACCACCTCCCTGCCTGCCAAGCCCCTCTTTCCTACATCTCAAACAGAGCCATGGGCCAGCCCCAGCACTCTTTGATTCAGCAAACTTCAGTGTCACATTTCAGGGTGACAGGTAAATACAGGTTCGATAAACCCTCTTCCGTGGCATGGACGCCAGGCAGAATGCAAGGCCAAAGACCCTTGTCCTTGTAGGGATTCAGCCACACAGATGGGTCCTCCGCTTCAGGGGGGCTGGAGCCAGCAGAACCAGATGTGGGCAGCAGATTTTGTCCGGAACAACCCCCACAGTCACATACTGTGCCCTGCCCGTCTCACCTCCATCTGCATTATGAAAAGATAGAAGGTTCTAGAAGACATCAGGGAGGTGAGTGGGAAGGGCCCTCCTGGAAACCATGTCTGGGGATTCCCCAGTAGTGGGAGAATTGACTTTAAAAAGGCCTGCAGACTTCCTCTGCGAAGCCCTAGAAAGGTGCCTTAGTGCTGACTGTGCTCATTCTCTGCACAAGGCCAGGGCTGGATCCCAGCAGAGCCCAAGCGTACCCCTGGCTCATCTCCTCCCTTCATTCTCCTTGAGCTTTACCCAAAAAATTGCATGAAGAAAACTAGGAAACCATCTGATTAAAAAAAAAAAAAAAAAAAAAAAAAGGAGCCGGTGGGAGGGGGGGTGGACTGCCTCCAAACCATCCCATTGGAGATTAAGAGGAACAGAGAAGGACCCCAAACTTCCTGGCTTAGCATCGCCATGGGAAGTATCCTCTCACTGTCCCTCCAATCCTTGTCAGCATCAAATAGTGGGGCTGAGGAGGGAAGGCCCCTCAGGTGTGCCTGAGCCTGGACCTTGGGTCTCACTTGAACATCTGCTTAAGGGGATTCCAGAACTTTCCCCAAAGAAGATGGTCCAGCTCACTTGCTCAGCCATTCCCGGGTCCTGGCCATCCCTCTGATGGCAGAAAGGGAGGGGAGAATTGGGGGGCCATACAGGGTCCTTTTGGGGCTCAGTGGCACTGGCTGGGGACAATCTGTGGGGTTCTACCCGCCCACAGCCCCGCCACTCTGGATGCACGAACAGGGAGAAACCACCTTCACAGACCCTCAGCCACTATCCCCACCTGACAAGGGTGGTTCAGGCAGGCCCAGTCACTGGTCTGGAGGCCAGGAGGGGGAGGGCGGGGCTGGAGGAGCCCCTCCCCTTTCCTTGTGACTGGCCAACCACTGAGCCAGAGGCAGGACGGTGGAATCAGCAGTACAAAGCCAGTCCTAGGGGTCGCTGTGAGGCCAGCGGAATCTGAGCTCCAAGTGGCCTGCACGGGGGCTCAGGTTGGGGAAGGAGCGCAAGGAAGCCCATGCAGGGACCCCGGGAGCTGGAGCAGGTCATTGGCACAACCAGGCAGAGCTGGGCAGTGGCAGTTGGTGAAGACCTTGTGATTGGAAAGCATGGACCCTCCGCATCCCCCGCTAGGACCTGGGCCTCTGGGTGCACCCGTGGATGGGGTGGGACACCCCAGTATAGCACAGGAGTGGTTTTGGAGGGAGGAAGGGGACTCTGGTGGGGAGGAGAGAAAGGCCCTGAGAACTTGGTGTGTGCTGGAGGAGGGAGAGTTGGCAAAAATATGATTTTGGACCAACTTGACTTTTAGGCAGGTTTCAAGGCCTGATGGAAAGTTTACTTTCTGGTTATCCTTTGGTGGGGTGGGGGGGGTTAGTTTTCTAAACAGGAGGGAATTGTTACCCCAGGTCCGAAAAAGATCATGTCCCTTTTTTTCTCCCCTGCCCGCAGTGATGGTTAGCGTCCACCAAGCTCCCTATCCACCCCCTGTATATTTACAAAATAATAAAAGTAAACAAACCAAACAGCATCCCCATTTACAATTTTATTTCCTCCAAAAGAATTCTCCACTGATTTTGAGGCTCCGCCTACCTAGGTCCCAGACGAGGATGCAGCTGATGAGAAACTGACCCTCCAGGAAGCCATCATGGGGACCTGCTTTGGCACCAAGGACCCAACGGGTGTCAGAGACCAGTGGCAGGGATGCAGTGGCAGCCCCACGGGCTCTTCCTCTGCTTTTCAAAATGGCCATTGCTTCCTGTGCAGAAGGCGGCAGCGGGGCAGCAGCTTAGTGCTGGGGCTTGGTGGCCTGGCCTGGCCCGCCCCCGGCCCGGCCCTGCCCTCCGCCCTGATGTGTGTCTCCTGATTTATGAGTCTTGTCAAATACCCATTAGACTTTGCACCTTTCTCCAGCAGGACCCAGGAAGCCACCGTGCTCTGCGGCGACAGACAGTGAGGCAAGTGTCAAGCAATCGCCAGCGGATGGGGGAGAAGCCCGGAGGAGCGCCAGGACTGCACCCAGTTGCCCTTGGGTTCCAGCCTAGAAGGGAGCCTGGCTACCCTGGAGGGACCAGAGTGAGGCCAGCAGGAGGCGATGCCAAGAGACCCCAGGAACATCCCTGGAGGAAAACGTCCCAAAGGGAGGGACCAGGGACTCGGGATGGTTGGAAGCTCTCTGGGCAGGGCCCGCCACCAGGCAAAGCAGAGCAGGTGCCTGGAAGGAGTGGGGACTTGGTTCCCCGGACTGCAGCTGGCCAGCGGGAGAAGAGCAGCCCCGGCGCGCCAGCCGGTAGAAAAATGGACCGCAGCCCCCCAGCCTGGAGTGCCACGATGTCGCTGTCCCCGAGTGTAGGAGGAAGTGAATTACATGAGTGTGCACACACGTAAACATTTTATAAACCTCCCCTTAATTAACCAAACCATCTCCATTCTGCCTCCAATGTGATCGTCAGCGAAGGCGTGAGGGTTTCCAGGGTTTACAATTTGATGTCACCAGACGGTTGCTCGGGGGCAGAGGTACCCTCGCCGCGCCAGCTGCGTGCGTATTTATTTGTTTTTCTACCGCGTTCCTGTAGGGCCCCATTATGCAGCTTTTAATTAGCGTGTGTGTGTAGTTCACCGGTCCCGAATCAATGCCATCCCGGAGCAAGGCGATGTACATCCTCGCAGTACGGGGGGAGCTGCCCGCCCCGGAACGCTCGGAAACGCGTGTCTGACTCAGGAGTGCGGGCCGCTACGCAGCTCTCCGCAGCGGAGAGGCGCAGATCAAAGCCGGCGGGAACTTCGGCGGCGCCCCGGTGAGCGCCGCGGTGGCTGCGCGTCCTCAGGCCCTCAGAGGGAGACGGGCGAGCACGGCTTCGGGGACCAAGCGAATTTCCGTCCTTGCCCAAGTCCTGAGGTCCCTGCTGCGGCGGCGCGGACCTCTGGCGCGCGTCCCTCCGGCCTGGTGCGCGGGCCCGGCGCGCGCGGAAAACCGAGCTCCGGAGCAGAGCGCTGTGGCTTCCCGCCGGGTCCCAAAGAGTCCTGTCACCGGACCCAGGGCGCACAGCCCGTATCTCTGGAATCTCCAAGCAGGAGACCCGCCCCCACCCCAGGCCCTTGTGCTGCCTGTCTCTTCCTTCTTGAAATGACCTCTGTGGAGCGCCTGTAAATCCTTCCCTCCAGCCACGGGGGAATTCTTTTAAAGCTTTCTTTTTTGTCAGGAATAAGAGATTGTTCATCTTTAACTAGACCACATAGAAATTATGATTCAACAGCAGTGTGTATTTAATTAGAGTAATCTCACTTGAATTTAATTACTTAATGAATTATTTGTTTAAAAGGTACAACGTCTTGTTTGCCAAGTGCGGTGCAGACCTCTGATAAGAACTTCTGTTCTAAGGACATTACCGCTTAAAAGCAGTCAAGTGTTAGGGTTTGCATTTTAACTCCTTGAGTGTGTAACCGCTAACTGTTGAGGTACTACTCCAAGGAAATCTCTGACATTTATGGGTGCAGACACGGTGCACAGAGGTTCCGTTCTGTTCTGTGCACAGGTCCCTTCGGAAGTTAGCATCCTCTAACTTTTGTCGTGTAAGTCTATTTTTAAACTTACTGCATTCCGCTTTTGGTAGGCAGTCTCCTTTTTTCTGGTGCAAGATGACAGCTGTCTGCTAGAGGACTCATTTTATTAGTATTTGCAGCGAAGCGGCACAGCCTTCAGGAAAACTCCTGCCTTGCTGCTCTGGGTCCCTGAGGCATCCACAGTAGTGGCAGGAAGATTTTCTGGGCTTATCGATCTTCCGGGATTGGAAGCTACCAAGGTCCATTCTTTGACCTTAACCTTTCATTCCTAAACTGTGGAAGTATTCCACTTCCTCTCGCTTTCCAAAAGCAAGAGCAAATGACTCCAAGCCATGCCATGTTTCTGGGAGGCTCTGAAGTTGACTTGTCTCTAGGTGATGCTAAGGATTGACTGAGGCAGCTAATGCGAGGTTCATAACCAGGGGCCACGGAGGACGGTGACCTGCTGGGATTCTGACACGATTTCTGTGTCTTCTGTGGTTAGGTTGCTGTAGAAGCAGACAGTTTCTTTTCCTCTGCTAACCTGCATGAAGGACAGAGCCTTCTATCCTGGCATGATGGAATTTCAGCAGAAAATGCCCGTATTGGGTGAGGGAGGGGGCGGGGAGCCTTTCCCCCTGTCAGTGAGAGAAAATAGAAACTGGGAACACCTTAAACCCAGCAGACTCAATTCCACTGTCATTTTCATTAATATTTCATTAATCAAATAAGTTACTTTAATGCACGTTTGGGCATTAATGCACTATGGCCACATAAATAGTAAATACTGTGAGTATAGTATCCACCTAAAGAAGGAATAAGCTTCTAAGAGAAGTACAATGCGTTGATAAGAGTGATTAGCTCTTTGTTTCTTTTCAGAATCCCGGATGTTTATGGTAGCCCTGCTTCTTGTGATAGGAGTTCTTACAACCTATGGTGGTTGAGTTATCAAGTAAACTTAATCCCATTCGGTTATGGCTACAGGAGCCCCTTTCTTCCAAAGAATCAGATCAATGCATATTTTAAACTATTTATGAATTTACTTCACATATTCTTCCGGGTAACAACTGACAGTAACAGCCAGGAAGGACATGAGATAATAACTCAGGAATGAGAATACATTTCTCAGATCTGAGCAAATCCAAAGACGATTTGCTAGTAAAACCATCAAAGGGAATGACATGTGTAGGATGGAAAAAGGTGAAAACACTAAATGGCATATTTATGTTTGACTCTTGGAGAACTGTTTGAAATTTCGACCAGATAGGATTCTACCTCCCATGACTTCCCAGCAGCCCTCAATCACTTATATTGTAAAAGATTCATTCTACCTACTGGAAATACCTTTTAGAAATAGCAGTTGGAAAATACCCACCCACACAGCGTCCTGGGCAGAAAGTGTTGTGCATTCTGGGTTTCACAGTCTGTGTGCCCCAGGAGTCCCTGGAGTGTGGGTTGAAATGGGCCCACTGAAGGGACATCAGTGCAACAAACCCGCCCAACAGAGGATGCTTTGGGAGCTCAGGGGAAGGTTTCTCTGAGGTTCAGAAGATATTTTGGTCTAGCAGCATTTTCCAGGACCATTTTTGTGGAAAAACAAAATCCAGGTATGAAATGGGCCTAAGGGGGGGAACTTGAAATGTTACTAGACTGAGGTACCTGGTCTGCTTTCACTCCCCTTCCACACTACTGTCCCCAAGACTGTCTCCAGAGCTGCTGGGATCTGGGGTTCGACCAGCTACATCCCTCCTTTCCTGTGCATGGAAGACTAGGTAGAGCGGCCTCAGGCCTTCTGGTCCCCACTCGTGCGCCATCGCTGAGTGTGTGTGGCTGCTTCTATGTGTACCGGGAAGGGGGGGGGCGTGCAGGCTCCCCTCCCAGGCACATTTCCTGAGGCTACTTTGACTCAAAGAACATGACACTTAGGACCAAGCTCAGGACGTGTCTTTTCTCCAACCTCCGAGTTCCTGTAGGGGCCGTCCTCTAGCCCCCCCAGTTCCAGAGCCCCTCCTGAGGACTTCATGCTGGCGCAGCTCCCAAGACACACCCTCCATGCCACCCCCCCCCCCCCCCCCCCCCCCCCCCCCCCCCCCCCCCCCCCCCCCCCCCCCCCCCCCCCCCCCCCCCCCGCCGTGTTCTGTGTGTCCCTCTCCCCTCTAGCCCCGCACAGCCTGGCCTGGCCTGTAGTCTCCTGGGAGCGAGCTGAGTGATTGGCAGGCTAACCATAGCTCCTAATTGGACGCAGGGTGGTTGGTAACCGGCAGTGATCAGTAGGTGAACTTATGTTGGGTACAGCTGTCCTCGCAGAATGCCACCAATAGGGTGATTTCAACAAGAGAGATGTATGTTCCGGTTCTGGAGGCCGGGAGTCCAAGGGCCAGGTGTCTGCAGGGTTGGGTTGCCCAAGGCCTCGCTGTTTGGCATGCAGATGCCACCCCCGCCTCTGGCTTCCCCTGATCCTTCCTCAGCGCCCACACTCCCAGGGACACCAGTGAGATTGGATGTGAGGCCACCTGCTGGCCTCCTTTTGACCTAATCACATCTTTAAAGGCCCTATGCCCAAATACAGTCACATTTTGAATCCTCCCACCCTCCTCCCTCCTTACTCCCTCCCTCTTTCCCTCCTCCCCTCTCTCCCCCTCCCTCCCTCCCTCCTTCCTCTCTCCTTCCTTCTTTCCTTCTTTTCTTCATTCCTTCATTCCTTCCTTCTTTCCCCCTTTTTTTTTCATTTATTCGCTACTTAGCAAACATTTGCGGGGGACTGTGTAAAAAGTGGACGATTCCTCGTGCTGTGGGTGAAGGAAAGACAAGCCAGACAGTTGTCTAAATATCTAAGGTAAGTGTCTGAGGTCAGTGAGACAGGGGAAGCTCATGAACACCTAATTATCACTCGAGGCAGCAATATGAGTGAAGAGGGTTGTGCCAACTACTTACTTTTGGTCTCTCAGCCTTCCACCCTTCCCACCCTTCCCTCCCCCGTTATGCTGGGCCCTGTAGATCCCACTTCTGCTTTGAGCCCCTGCATTGCCCCTGTGCTTTCTCTCCATTAGACCATGCAACAGGTTGCGGGGAGGAGGTGAGCTGCAGGGAAGTTTGGGGGGGCTGCCCCTTCCCTTCCCCTTCAGGCCCCCTCCCTCCCCTCACCTCCTGTGACCTCAGCTTTGCCTGGGGCCACTGCTCCTGAGCAGCAGCAGGGTTGCAAGCTTTCCCAGAGCCAGGCCACCATGCTCCCTGGATGGCCCGCCAGCAGCAGCCTGGTCTCAGCCTCCCCGCCTGAGTTCGGCTTCTTGGGGCTCCTGAAGTTTTGCAGTTTCCGTTCTTCTGTACAGGCAGCTGCCGCCTGGGTCTGCCTCTGAGCCTTCTCAGCCAACTGATTGGCCCCTCTGTCCCCGTCCTCATTTGCAAGCACTGCTACCCAGACTAGCTGGCTTAAACAACAGAAACTTATTGTCACCCATCCTGGGGGTTAGAAGCCCAAGGTGGAGGTGTTGGTAGGGCTGGTTCCTGCAGAGGTAGAGGGAGAACTTGCCCTGGGCCTCTCTCCTATCTTCCAGAACGTTCTGGCAATGCCCGCCCTTCCTTGGCTTGTGGACCCATCACCCCAGGCTCTGCCTCCGTCTTCACAGGACCTTCTCAATGGGAGTTTATCTGTGTCCCAAAACTCCCTTTTCTCCACACGGACACAGGTGTATTGGGTCAAGACCCACACACTCCAGTAAGACTCATCTTAGTAGCTGCATCTGTGACGACCCTGTTTCCACCCGGGTCACGTTCTGAGGCAACTGGGGTAGGACCTCGGTGTGTGGATCTTGGGACAGACACAGTTCAACCCATAATGGTGCTTGATTAAAAATTCTTTATCTTGACCCTTCTGTCCAAAAAGCCCTGTAGTTCCCACCCATGCACTGGGCTGGGACTGACGTGAGGGGCCCAGATTTGGGATCAACCGAAGAAAGGGCCCAGTGGCCTGTCACTTGAACGGGACTTTGAAAGGGACTTAGATTGGGAGAGGTCAAGAGGATGAGCAAAGGCTGTCCCCGCGCTGGCAGGACAGGGCTCTAGAAGCACGCCAGGGAGGTGGGTGGTCCCGGGGAGGCCGAAGGACACAGAGGATCAGAGTGGACTGCACCCAGGAGTGGGGACTTCGCTCTCTGGGCAAGGAGGGGATGCTACAGGTCTCTGAGCAGGGGCAGATCAGGCGTGTCCATGGAATGTCAAGAGGGATCTGGGTCAGAGCTACAGGACGACATCACGGATGTGGAGGGGACTGTGTGAGCCTGCTGAGGTCCCAGAGGGAGGGAGGGAGAGGGGCCTGCGGGCCACCAGCCTGTGCCGGACCTCTCAGGCCTTCCAGGCACTGGCAGAGCCCCGCTGTGCGAGCACAAGGAAGACACCAGCGTCCAGCCTCCTGCAGGGACTCTGCTCAGGAGCACATGGGGCAGGTGAGAGGGGGCCCTGTGGGGGCACTCGGGGCCCTGGCTCCTTGTCCACTAGCCAGAAAGCTCTGCTTCCCTCATTGACATCTATGCTTACAGGTGAGATTTTATTTGAACAAAGTGTTTTCCTTCGCTCTGACCCCGAAGAATCACGGAAGCACGTGACTGTCAGGGTTTAGAGTCTGTTGCCTTCAGGTGGTTTGATGAGGCATAAACCTCCAGCTGTGAAACGTGGCCTACGACACATCGTTCTCTGCTCAGATCCGATGGGTTTTCTAGCCACGCCGGGAGTCTACAGTCATGTGTCTTATGACAGAATGTGTGAGTATATGCCTGATTCTCGGCGGTGTATTAGGTGTTCAATTAAGCAGAAATCTGGAATGACAGGAATGTTGGGGGGAAGAATGCTTTCGGGCAATGGTACTTGCCGTTATTATTATTAATACGGATGAAAACAAGTTACTCGCAAGCCTGCCTTTGGCATCGACTCGTGCAGGCCATAGCACAAAAGGTTGAGTCAGTGGATTCATCTTGAGAGAAAGACAAACCCAGGGGTTATAAAGCAGAAAAACACTCCTGCATCCCATCAGGAACCTCCTGACTGACGTGTGAAGGAGGAATCCTTCGTCATCACAGGGAAAAATGGTGCTTCTGGGTGGACGGCTTTCTTGCTCATGAGCTATGCAGACTGTGTCGGTGATTATCACCCACCACACAGCACACTCGGGGTGAGCTGGGAGGTGCTATCCGGGCCCCCTGGCATCTTCTCTTAGGAGTAAACTTTCTCGCGCTCCCACCTGTTAACGTGGTTTTACGTGTTCAGAGAAAGGGGCGAGCGGGCTTCAACCCCACTCCCTCAGCAGCTGACTAGTGGAAAGTCTCCGATGTTCTGGGCAGCTCCCGCCTGACTTCACCTTGTCACTGTGTAACCAGGTCATAAAAGAAGGTCCACGGACACCGCGGGTGGAGGCTCCTCCCTCAGGAAGGGTCTTCTCAGAGGACACGTGATTGGGCCGCATGTCTGTGCTGTGCAGATCCACCGGCCCCTGCCCAGGGGGTGCGGGGCCACACACAGATGAAAGCCCCTGCTTGTCTCCTCGCCCTGCCTTCCGTTGGAATATCACGCGGCCATCACATCTACTTGTTGCAAGGATGCGGTCGGCTTTCTGTAAATTCGTCCCTGACCTGGAATTACTTGCTCTGCTTTGTCATCAAGTCAACCATTTGGGGAGAAATCACCTCTTCAAATCTTGGTGTCTCCCACCTGAAATGCAAATCCGTGAAAGTGTCCCAAAGCTTTATGAGAAAAAGCGTGGATCCCCTGCCCTCCCACACCCGACTGCCCGCCCACCTTCTTCAGTCCGTACACCTCAGAGCCTGGTTCCTCCTCCTCTTCCACCATTCTTCTGGGAAGGAGAACGGTTTGAATCCTTCCTTTTCATGGCTTCCCACACCCAGGGATGGTGACCCGTCACCTGCATTTCGGGAAAGCCTCTCAGATCCAGCCGCAATGCTCTCAAGGCCAAGGTCTTCTTCGATAGCCAGCCTGCATGGTCGCGGGCTGTGTCATCCACGTCCCTCGTTCTTTTATTCCAGGACGCATGGAGTTGTGCCAGCCTGCTTGGATCTGTTTTCTCCCCTGCCAAGATGTCCTCTGCTCCCCCTTGTCTGCGGAGGCCCATCTCCAAGCACGTCACTTGTTAGTCTTCGTGGCTGAAGTGTTCCTGCTCAAGCTGGAGAGGGTTGAGCAGCTCTGGTCTCTTGCCCTCGTCTCCTAGAAAAGTCCATGTGAATGCAGACTGCCGTGTCCTTAGCAGGGGGAGAATGCACTACGTGAAATATTGGATTTGGCCTTGGTCTGGGTTCACCATTTAGTACTCCCATTGCTTCTACGTTTCAACCCACAGTCTGAGCCCAGAACTGTCTCTTCACTCCCAAACCCATCTTTCATTCCTGGTTTTCAAAAGCCAGCTGGAAAACCCATATATAAACCTAGAATTCTAAAACTTTGGAAGCTCTTGGAAAGTGTCTTAAAATTTGTGAACCTTGCCTAGAAATCTTTTGATTCATTAGGTATGGGGCTGGGGCCAATTTATGAATTTGAAGTAACTACAGAGGTCACTAGAACTTTGCTGGTTGAAAAAAACACATTTCATAAAAAGGAGTCCTAGATCTATACCCGGTTTGACCTTTTAAACCCAACAAGCTTCACTGTGCTCTCTGCGGACCCCCAATCTGACTCACTCTGACACCCCCCTTCACTGATACCGCCCCTGCGTAAGGGCTCCTCCTTCTCAGTTCACTCGGCCTCTGTCTTCTTTGCCCACCTGCTAACCTCCCTGCTCTCATGGGCTCACCCCAGTGTAGGCATCCTCCCTGGAAAACCTCCCTCACACCCCGACTTTTTCCTGTGGGCCCCCCACATCTATATCTAATCCAAACCTCAGCCGTGAGTTACAGACCCAAACAGTCATCTACATGTGACCCTTCTCCACCGGAAGCTACAGATATGCCATGTGGCTCTTTGTGCCCCTGGGACTCCATGAAGCAGCCAGACCCCGGCCACCCGGCCTCTGCCTTTGTCCGCTGTCTGCCTTCACTTCTGTCTTGTTCCACATCCATAGGCCCAGTGATGGTGTGTTGAACACACGTGATGCTCCTGGCACCAGGGCAGCTCCAGGATGCTACAGTAGATGAGGAGCAGAAAAGGTGGTTGGGTTCCTGTCCTCAGGGAGGTGCCAGTGACATGTGACTTTGCAGAGGTCCTGCTGCACCTCTCCTTCTCCCCCAGCTCCGCTAGTGAGGACCCCGTCCACACCCCCGTGAGTGGGCATGCTCAGGGCCTCTTTGGCTCTCAGATTCCATCTTCTCCAGGATCCAGGTTGGACAAGGAATTACATGGTGACCCTGCCCACCGGCACTCTTCCACGTCGGCATCGTCAGCTGACTGGACTGTGGGCACGGCTTCCTAAAAGATCTCCTGCCTTCAGACTGGTTGCATTTTGATTTCTCCCATTCTGCTGCCAGTGACCTTCTGCATCACACCCTGGCCCAGTGGTTATCATCGGCTGCTGGTGACCCCGGAGGTCCCGCTGCCCACATTGTATACAAGGTGGCAGGTTGTGTGGCTCCCGTTCCTTTTTCTGATCCAGCCTCACGAGGAAGCCGTGATTCTCCAGATGCCCTGTCCTTCCGGAAGCTTCTGAACCACATGCCACTGAGGGCCCTGCCTTCCTCTTTCTCCACGCTTTCTTACTATGATGCATCTTAATGGATTTTTAATTTTCTTGGTAGCAGTGACATGTATAATTTTTTCATTAAATTTTCAAATAAAACTAAAATATCCCTGATCAAATCTGCCTCATATGTGAGTGTATTGAATCCTTATTCCACTCCCACGGGTAACCCTGGATGCCGTTCAGGTGGTTCCTTTTTCTGATCCCTTCCATGAGCTAATGCGTGTGGCCGTGTGCACTCATGATAGATACATGTACACATGCGTATGTGATTGTGCGTAGTTCTGTAGATGTCTGCACAAGTGAACCCTGGCCCCGAGGAAGATTGTTTGCTTTATTTTCCTTAATGCCCCTTGGCCTCTGTTTTCATGTCAGCACACAGAGATCCTCGCTGTGTTCTAAAAACTGTTGCTTAGAATCCCAGAGCATGAATGTGCTCTATTTTATTTAATTATCTTTCAATTAAAGGGCATTTCAATGGTTTTTAATTAGTCATGAGTTTCTGTGGTGCTGCGGGAGTGGGCTTGGCTGTGCCTCTCTCCCCCTCATGAGGGTTTCTCCAGGGTAGGTGCACGTACACATCTGTCCATTAAGGTTTCTGCTGGGGACAGTGTCTGTGTCTCCTCGCCGGCTGTGATGTGCAGCCCGCCCAAGAGCTGGTGGGGGAGCATCCCAGGGTTGGGAAGGGGGCTCCTCCTGCGGAAGTCACAGGCCCGATGGGAGAGGGGCATCTGCCACACTCTCTGCTGGGTTTCTTTGTCTCTGCTGGGGCCCATCCCAGTCATGGGGCGGGACAGGCAGAAGCATGAAGGCACCGCTGGGTAGCTGCCCTTTGCACAGAAAGAAGGTGGGGCAGGCAGAGTGCCCTTGCAGGCCTGTGTGAGTCTGAGGCCCACAGGATGCCTGCTGCGGTGTTGGTCCCCAGGGCCAGGCCCCCTGGGGTGTGGGAGGAGCACTGAGGTGCCCAGGATCCAACATATCAAGTGAGTATGGGCTGAATGCACTGGCCCACTGGAGGCTGGGAGGGACTATGTCCAGCAGGGGTGGCCGCCTGGTGGTCAGTGCCCACTACGGGGTGCTCTGCTGTGTGGACGCAGAGTAGGGGCAGCACCAGGACCCTGAGGGCAGAAGGTGGCAGGCAGATCTAGGTGCCCAGAGTCCCCGTCCCTGCAGCCTGCTCTGTGTCTGCCCCACGGTGGGCTCCTGGGGATGGAGAGACCCTGTGGATGGAGAGACCACGGACGGAACATTTTAGAGCATGTCAGTGACCAGCACATTGTTTTGGAAAACCTACTTTTTTATTGTTATTCGTTTCAGAAGTGGGCAATACATCTTAAGGTCTAATTCCAACTTCAAAATCCTTCACAGATGTTTGCTGGAGTCACTGTCTAAAACATAAATGGTTGAATTTGCATTGAACTTCTACCCCACGATTTCATGGTTTCACTGTTTCAGGGTTCTCATAATTCCTTCTGCCCTTCTTTTTTTCTCAAATGAGCAGATGGGCTCTTCTCTCATAAACTGACTTGGGGGTCTGTTGATGATGGACGCATTTGGATGGTAAATTCATAAAAGCCAGTCAAAGGGAATTCTCCTTTTTTTCTTCTTTTTCGGGACAGGTGTCCTCCGTTGCATGTCTGTCTGCACCAGCTGAGTGACCAGCAAATGTGGGAGCTGAGGGTCTTCACAACCCATGGCCACACCTTTGAAAGGTCAGTGTTGAAGCAAAATGCTATTACATCCATGCAGTTGACTTTAGAAAGTGTAGTTACGGTGCCTGGCATGGTCCGTGCGCTTGTCTTATGACTTGATTCAGCTGTCTCCTTGCAGTTCCTCCTTTAGGGAGACCAGCGAGGGGAACAGAGACAATAAACTGGTGAGTTAGGAAGAGAAGGAATGGCCTTCAGAAGCCCCCCGGCCAAGCCAGCTGGTGGAAATGGCTGGACCCACACACTCACCATCCTTTTTTCCCAGTTTCTCCCTTTGTCCAGGCTGAACCCATGGCGGCCCTGACTTCAGCCTTGGCACGAGATGGGTCGTCTGAGCCCACCGTGACCTTGGAAGTTAAACCACTGGATAATTCAAGGACATTCTGGAACATATACCTTGATACCAAAGCCCCAAGGATGGTGAAGTATTCATTACTTTAATCCAAGTTTCTTCCCGGTTGGTGTATTGTTCTCCTGAATCTTACTTGGGGATTCATGGAATGTTCTGGAATTCTCCTCTGAGATTAGGTAGTTACCTAACACTTTTGCTCATGGGGATCATCAACAAATAACCCCGCAGGAAGATGGTGTGGCTTCTGTTGAGAGCTCTCCCATTAGCTGTGGGCTGGCGTCTGAACAACGTGAGGGACACTGCGGCGTAGAGTCTTAGCCGTGGGTTCTGTGACTGAGGAGGCAGGACCCGTGTGGGCCACGTCCTGACCATGTGGGAGACCCCGGTGAACACCTGCACTCAGCTGGTCATTGAAAAACTGAACGGGGGCTTTGTAGAACACGGAAAATGATGTGAAGAATGATTTTTTTTTTTTTAATCACCTTTATGTGTGCTGAAAACCTAAAACCTCAGGGACTTACTGCTGTGGATTCTTGGCCCCAGCTTCACCCAGAAGATGCCAAGGGCACGCAGTTTCTCCCTTAAGTAGGGTTGCATAACAGATTGGAAAGTACTGACGCACAAGTAATTATTAAGTGGTGACCACGAGCCAGACGTGGGACCA
>PISX010004705.1:93058-117718 GCA_004024625.1 Mellivora capensis | reverse complement strand
AAAAAAAACAACTTACACGATGGTTGAAATAAAAGATTCCGTACCTGAATTGGAGGGTTTAGAAACTCTTCCCTTGGGAACTGGGAGTAACAATAACTCCAAGGACTGTGGCGGTGGTGGCGGAGGCGGTGGGGGCGGTGGCGGAGGGGGCGGGGTGACTTTTTCTTGCTTCTTCTCGGAAGGCGGTGGCGGTAGAGGGTCCTCAGGCACCAGTGACGATTTCTCAGCCAGAAGACTCCCCGCAGCCCTTGCGGCCACCTCTTTCAGAAGGGCGGCCGAGGAGGTCATGGAAGCCAGGGAAAGGAAGGAGCTGGCGGGAGGCGGGTGCTCCTGGCCAGGAGTCAAGCTTCTCTCACTGACTTTCTTGGATAAGGCTGCCAAGGTGGAGCTGGCAGACTGGGAGCTAAAAGGGGAGGAAAAGGACTCGAATCGCATGGTCTCCTCAGTCCTGGTGAGAGATTTGTCCTGCAGAACGGCATTGGCTGCAGCTTTCAGTTTTAGGATGGCTGAATCCGGGGACAAGCCGCAGGTGGTGGTTGAGTTGGACAACCACTTACCTTGATTCCATATAAAACGGTTACTTGGAGTGTATTGGTCATTCTGTTCCTGCTTCTCAGCCAACTTCCTGGCAAGAACACTGAGCTGTTGGGCATGGTGGGACGGTGGGGAAAAGGAGAGATTCGAGCCCACGTTTACCGGGGACTCCACCCTGCCATTGGCCGTGGCTGTGGCATCGAGTTTGAGGGAGCCGGCCTCCAGCAGCCGCCTCAGGTTGCTGCTCAAGGGCTTCGTGGAGCCTGGGGGGTCATCTTCACACAAAGAAGACACGCCAGGGGAGAGGTGGTCTTGACACTGCAGTGAGTCTCGCAGGACCTCACCGTCAAGTCCCACCAGCTCCAACGTGTGACTGCTGGGGGTCGCGCTGCCCAAGGAGGTGTCGGGGGAAGTGGACTGCTCCCGGATCCGGTCCTCCAGAGACAACTTATAGTTCTCCTGGACTTCTCCATAGGATGCTTCTGACGGAGTCTCTGAAGAGTTTCCATACCAGTGCTCTCCTTCACTGAGCTCTCCCTCTGCCTCTTCCAGCCTACTAACATCTGGGGGAATTAAGAAGATCAGGTTTACTCCCCAGTGAGCACTGAGCAAGTCTGAAGACATTCAGATGGAGTTGCTGACATGCCTCCTCTTCCCCTCCCCGCCCCCCCACCAAGAACCACAAGAAAGACAGCAACGACCTTACTAGAATGTCAGGTGCTGAGTCAGACAGTCTTGGCATTCGCCTGAAAGAAGGTAAAATACTAAACAGGCAAAGGTAAAAACACACCCACCTACGAAACATATTCAACTTTCTATAATTACAGCAGACAAGCTGAAATGGAGAGGGGGGGTGGGGAGAAAAATGCATCTGGTCAAAAAGGAACTGCATGGAGAGGCTGCTATTCTCAGTGGTGGGGGAAACGGAAAGAAGCTTGCTCCCCTGTAAAAAAAAACACCAGCATGATCCCTTTAGTGTCCCATCACAATTAGAGTGGCAGCCTGGCAGGGTGGGAAAATGTTGTCTGTGAGGTACAAGACAGTGGGAAGCTCGCTTCCCCGTTTTCTGATTCCATGACCTCAGGCACGTCGCTTAGCTGGTTTGGCAGAAGATGCAACTGATTTTTTTTTTTTTTTGAAAAGTTCATCCAAAAATGTAAATAATACCTGCTGTTATATATTGCAACTTCACGCGGTTGTTAGGAAGTTTAAGCCACAAGGCATGTGACTGTGATCTGCAGATCCTCAAGTTATCTACAAAAATCAGACCTCGTTAGCAAACACCATTCACATTACTGATTCCTTAAAGTGACGACGTTGCCCACGTTATGCACATCACTTCTTTGAGGAGTCCTGGCTTGCAATTACCAATATGCCTGCCATCCTGACACAGGCAATGATTAGGAATTTGTTCCCTTACTCCCTTTAATGATCTATCCACCACGACCACCACTCTGACTGCCCCTCAAGCCCTGCTCCATCGGGACTTCCTGCCATGCCAAGAGCACCGGGAGGTCTGTCACTTTTCTACCTTTGCTCAAGATAGTCCTTCTATCAGGAATGTCCTTCTTTTCCCCCAGAAAACCTGACTGTCTATTTATCCTTCAACTTCCTACCTCAAAAGTTTCTTCCTTGTGATTCTCTCCGAACTCTCGAAATGAATCTCTCCTTCTCATTCATTGATTCACTTACTCAACATATAATTGTGAAGTACCTACAGCATGCCAGGCACTGTTCTAGTTCATTCTAGATTGGACCACACCGAACGAAACAAAGATCCAGCCTTCTTGGAGCTCACATCCCAGTGGAAGAAGATAGATGTCACACAAAACTTAAAAACTAGTAAATCAGAGAGTAAGCCAGAGCGTGATGAGTGCTATGGAAAAAGATACACAGCAGGACAAGGAAGTTTGGGGGTAATGAGGAGGAGGTGAGTTTCAATCTTAAATGAGGTGCTCAGAATGGGGCTTCATGGAGGTGGGGACATCCGAGCAAAGATGGAAGAAGTGAGCAATTGTTCGGGCAGCAGTTCTACCTCTGGGAGAACGTTCCAGGCACAGGGAGTCTCTGTAAAGTCCCTGATGTGGGGACACGCCGGGTGTGTTCGTGACACAGCAAGGGGGCCAGTGTGGGCTGAGTGGAACATAAGGGTCAGAGCAGTAGGAGAGGAAGTCAGAGAAATACCATGAGAAAGAAAGAGGGATGGGGGAGAGTGAGGGTGGATGGGAGTGTGTGGAGAGGCAGCAAGGCCAAGCAGACCCGTGCAACGCTGTAAACTGCTGAAAGGTCTTTTGCATCTGGTGAATCTGGGAACTACAGAGGGCTTTGATACGATGTGACTTACATTTTCAAAGGCCTCTTCTGGCGGCTGTGTGGAAAAGAGGCTGTAGGCACAAGGGTGGAAGCAGGAAGACCAGCTCCGAGGCTGGAACCCAGGGGAAGGAGGACAGTGTGCAGTTTGGCTCAAGGTGACTGCCAGCGGTGAGAAGCAGCCAGACTCTGTGCATCTTCTGAATGCAGAGCCCACATTCCCGTGTTTTGTTTCTATTAATTCTGTATCATTCTAAGTTACCTGTCTATTATCAGGGCATCTTCTAGAAGGTAAGTGGTGGTGTTCCTTGGAGGCAGATATGAACTCTCTCACCCATACATCCCTCACTGTGGCTAGCACAATGCCTAGACTCAGGAGAGTTCAGTGAACGTTCAGGGACTGAGCCCAAACTCCCCATTGTGCCAAGTTTTGCTCTATAACATGCTGTTTCTTTTCTGAACAGAAGTAGCTAGAACTAGTAATGCATGAGCTACAAGCTAATACATTGATCTTCCCATGCTATTTAGAGAAGAAATGTCACAAATGACAAATTCTCTTTCCCTAAGCTAAAGTTCTGCAACTCCTTCCTGAGATTCTTTATTAAATTATCAAGAAAATGTAAAATATCAAATGGAATTTGCTAGAAAAAGGCAGATAAAATTGAATTTTCTCTGTTAAAAACAGTCTGGTTCCTTGTGATTTGCCACATTTCCTTCTTCCCACTCGATTTCAACATTTTTCATCTTTGCTCAAACCGGCAGGACCCTGAACTACTCGTCTCCCAGTGGCTCCCCGAAGAGATGCTTTTTACCAAACACCCAGCAGTCAACATCAATTTCAACAATAGGGCTAATTTCAAGTTCCTTTGGCAAACCACCTTTCCTGATTTCAGTTTAAATATCCCATCCTTCAGAAAAATCACATGGGAACTGTCCTGTAAATAGTAAGAAAAGTATAGGGTTTAAAAATCACTACACTAAGAACAGGTGACTATCTCCTCCAAGAGTCTCTTTCTCTGACTTTATTGACACTCGCTAAAAGAACATGGGAAAATAAATGATTCAAAAGTAAATAGTTCTGGGTTATAGTTTTGTCACACGAGAGTAGCTCTAGATAGTCAAGACTGGTCTAGAACCAATGTGGTAAGTGCCAGAGAACAAGGTACATAAAGCCAGGGTTTTTAGAACCACAAAAAATCATAAACACTTGGCCAAGGCTTGTCATTTTACTGAGACTGTTAAATACTCTGAGGGGCCACCTGCTGGGAACAAAGACACATGGCTACCTACTGCTGATACCAGAACCAAGAACCCAAATCTCACAACACCTGGCCAGTGCTTCTCTGCACAGCCCCACCAAGCCAACTGCCAGATGCCTCTGAATGGCAACTTCTAGTGAACTTGGAGCAGCTGCCCTCCCACCCCAGTCATCCATCCTTCCACTCTCCTGAAACAGAGGGGACCAAGAGAATTCCCATAGACAAGGACAGTATTCAGTCCTAACCTTGAGATACACCATTAAGAGGTAAGTATCCATTATTCCCATACTCTAATCTCTCCATTCCCTCCCTGCAGCTTCTTTGTTGCCCTGGTCAAAAATTGATTCAAATGCCTCAGGGATTCAGCACATCTACTGGCAAAGCCCCAAAGACAAAGCTTAATTTCCTACCCCCACCACAGCCTCCGTGAGCAGGAAATTCCCCATCCAAATGTTCTGAGGTGGTGAGCGCATCAAAAGCTGGAGTTGTCCATTCAGGCTCTAATCCTATCAAGCAGTGATAAGGAGATCCCAACCTCTTGAAGGATACAAACAGCTGATACCTACATTTCCAGCAACTTTCCCAATTCTTTCAAAACAGAAGCTCCAAACAAGCAAACAAAGCATTTCTTTAAACAGACCAGTTTCCGTCCTCTAAAATACCTGGATATTTCTCAACCATCGAATCCTCAGTTCTTTGCAGACATGGCCGAGATACACTCTCTTCTGGACTGCAAGGAAACTCGGGTCCATTTAAAACTGATGATACTCTATTAATCGCCTTTCTGAAGACGCTGCTACTAAAATTGAGGTTATTCAAGTAATAAATGACCAAATAATGTTAATGCACGGCCTAGGAGGAGGCAGACCAGAAACCCGAAGAGAAACATTTTTGAAATTACTTTGGCATCACCTGAAGTCAAGCAAAAAGTGGGGGAGGCTTTCAGAGAAATGAATGCAAGAGAAGCAGAGACCTGCACAGGTTGCAGAACCAGCCTAAGAGGCTCAAACAAACATGCTCTCAGTTCACAAAACAGCAGCAAGGAGGCTTTTCTCCCACAGATACGAATTCTCTTCCCCCTGCTGGGCTGCTCTGTATTTCACATCCTCACATCCGATTTCAAGCAGGAGATGTCCTTTAAGGCTGCACTGGTCCAGCTGCAGGGAGCTCCCCTTCAGTGGAACTTCTAGTACCTTCTAGAGGAAAGATGGTGTCACTGGAGAAGCTCGACACAAAGCATCCCTGCACTTTGTGGGACACCACAAACTTTTGGAACAAGCTGGGCTTGGCTTTTGACTCCCTTTCACCCTTCGAAAAGCCCCTGGGCAGCGAGACAGCTCCACTTTCCTGTCTGTCACGGGCTCAGCATCAGGGCCCCTCACAGCTGCACCCCACACACCGCCGGCGGTCCCGGAAACACTTCCTGCGCACACCGACTGTGCAGTTCACAGCTTTCCCTACTAAGGCTCCGGGGGAAGCCTCCAAACGGCCAATGTAAATAACTTCCTTCTAAATACATTATTTTTAACCTCCAGAATAGGAAGCTATTTCCATTGCTAATTTTACAACAACCTATGTCTCTGACAGCCAGGTTCACACTCATTCCTGTCAATTTTACACAACAGTCTGTTTGGGTGTTTTTCACTTTAAATCATAAACTCAAAGAATTAAGAATAGAAATGGTACAATTACGGAATGAAAATATGCTGAATAAATTTTGTTTCCATGTGGTGAATATTTCTCCTTTGGGGAAAACAAAACAAAATTCCACTACCTAACACATTTATTTATAATTCAGTTCTCAAGCAGAAAATCAGTAACTCGATATTCACAACTCTTGCTGCATTTTTTTTTTCAGCTCACTTCCTTTTCAGTTTGACAGTTTTAATCAGATGCATTTAATTGGACAAATACTCAACTCAATCCTCGATCAGAAAGAAGGGGGAGAAAAGAGGGGGAAAAATGCAAGAAAGAGACACCTATTAATTTTCATGCCTTTTGGCTGAGGTTAAAGTAAGTGGAGATGGAAATCTAAAAGCCCCATTTCTAAATCTACCTGAACCCATCCCACCAGTTGGTCCACTGTGAATCTAACCAGCAGCATTTGAAGAGAACAAGGTTTAAATTCTCAGAACTCGCCTGGGATGGTGTTGACTCATGGCCAGTCCTCTGGCAGTCAACACCTTCTTGTGATAACAGGTGTGTTCACTGGTACCTACCAACTAACCGTGTGGCTCATTTTCATCTAAGAACCTTCCGAGGGTCCTTCCTTTCCAGCCAGCACACATCGATAGCTAAATATCTGTATTTAATTTTAAGGTCACGCATCCCTATCGCTATTAATCACTTGGACCTGTAATACCAACCTCAAATCCTACAACCAACTTTCCCATGCAATTTTATACAAAAGTGGTGTGTAAAAAAAGTAGTTTGAGGAGCTCTGTATAGAAGCTACGAACAGAGCCAAAGCTAATAATTGACTTAATTCGACAAACATTTCCTGAGCATCTACTATGTTCAAGGAGCTGTTCTCTGCAACAGGGAATCTTAGGGTATAGCAGGCTCTTGCCCAAAGGCTTGTAATCATCAGGGAGTGAGGGCTGCCCAAGCACCCAAAGCACAAAGCGAGCAAGAGCTGTGGATGCATAAAACAACCCCAACGGTGCAGATGGCTTTGGAAATGGAGCTCGAAGGGGTGAAGATGATTTTAGTGGATGACACCAGAAATTCACGTATGGGACAGCTTGCTCTTCTGAATCTATCAGACAGCAAATAGCCCTGTCACGGACTCAGCTAATATTCAGGCGACATGCGTTAGCAAAACTAACCTCATGAAACGGTTTTTATATTCTTAATTCTTCACATTTAAGAAACAGACCATCTACGGATTTGTTAAAGGGCAGATTTTACCAGTTTTCTTACCATACCCACTCATTTTGAAATCAGACCATTTTAGATTATGAATGCCCAAGGTGGGACCACCAGTTGGGTCATTTTTGTATTCCTGCTTGATGCTCTTCCCAGAGTATCAGGGCCGTTGTGGTTGTAATGACCACTGGGACTGCATGAAATGACAGGTGAGGCTCTCAGCCCCTATACCAAACCCAGAGAGGGGCCCAATGGAGCTAGCATCTGGGAGAATGTCAACTTCAGAGCATATGCTCTTCCTCTCTCTCTCGTTGCTTCTCGTCTCTTCTCAGAGGTTAGTCTCCTCCTCTGAGGCCACCTTCCCCCGGAGGCTGAAAACCTGGCTGCACAGGTTCTGGGTTTTTACTTTTAATCGCCTACCACCTAGAGAAAGGTCCTTCCCCTCGGATGAGCCCACTGGAGATCAGGTTCCACTCTCTGGACTGAACACAGAAGCCAGAGGGCGGCTTCTACAATTGGCTTAACGTGAGTCACAGAAGAAAAAGGAGGGAAGAGGCACCAGGAAGACAAGAATTGTGACCTCTGTAGTGTTTAATAAAGGGCTGGCATGCTGCACATCAGGCTGTTCCAAACCAATCTGATGATTTTAAGCAGAAAACATAACCTCATGTAGGCCGGTCTTAACCTGCCAATTTTTACATTGTCCCTTTGAAGCCTGAAAGCTTCAGCATGTCCCCCACCCTAAGAGACCTCTCAAGGGTTCGGGGGTCCAAGATCACGGTATGAGTAAAACACACGGGTGGGCAATTGGCCCCTGGGCCAGAACCTCAGGGATCACAGTTAGCAAAATATTGCAATGCCTAGGGTGCCCAACCGCTGTCAGCAGTGCCAAGAGGAAAAGTTAAGAACAGCTAGTTACTTAAAATTGCCAGGGTAGAGAAGACAACCAGACTCCTGTCACCAGTCCAGCCAGGGAAAAGGTGCCATGAGGGCACGGGGAAAATGGGAGGAAGTCTGGAGAGGATAAGAGCCTACAGACTGAGAGAGCACCAAGAGGCCCCCTGGTTCAAGCCACACATCTTGCACACAGCAGTTATTTTCCAAGTATTGTTGTAAATGTCCACGAGGGAAACAAAGGTAACACAAATGAACATATCACTCCTTATCTTCAAAGAGAGTTGCCAACAGTATCTGAGCAGGTTTCAGTATCCTTACATAAAGTTGCCAGATCTTCCAGTGACCGAGGAGCTACCCAACCTCCTCCATCAAACTGCCCATCTCTTGGGACGCCCGGGTGGCTCAGTCGGTTAAGCGTCTGCCTTTGGCCCAGGTCATGATCCCAGCGTCCTGGGATCAAGTCCATCATCGGGCTCTCTGCTCAGTGGGGAGCCTCCTTCTCCCTTTGCCTCCCCCTGCTTGTGTTCTCTCTCTCTTTCTCTGGCAAATAAATACATAAAATCTTTCAAAAACAAAGAACAAAAAAACCTGCCCACCTCAACACAAACGGCAACTCCTCTATCCCCACGATTCCTTCGAGCAAAAACCCCGCAGCCTGCCTTCACTCGTCCCTTTCTCTTACACCTGTCATCAAATTCATTTGCAGATTCCGTCGGCTCTACTTTCCATACACACCCCAATCTTGCCCCTTCTCAGCGTGTCCACCATTCCCACCCTGATGTACAACACGGCCATCCCTCACCGGGACTATGGCAGTGTCCTTCCAGCGGGCCTCCTTACTTCCGATTCTTGCCCCACTCTGCTCAGCCAGCAGCCGCAGTAAGCTTTTAGAAATCTATATCACACCTCATCTCCTACTGCTCTGCCTTGCTAATAAATAACAAATAGCAAAATTTCCCCCAATTAGCCACAGGGCTGACTCCTTTCATTCCTCAGGTCTCCCGTCCAACATCACCATTTACTAGAATAAAAGCTCCACGAGAGAGCAGGCTTTATTCTGTTCGCTGCCGTGTGCTCATCACTTAGAATGGTACGGAGCACAGAGTAGGTGCTCAGTTAACTCTTTGTCAAACGTATGAATGAGGAGGAAGAATGCGCTTAACAGTCAGAAAGGCAGCACTTGTCAGTACTGGAAATGAGACGGTTTTCAAAATTTTAAGTGATAATCCTATTTTTCTCATGTGAGTCAAACGTGAAATAGGGAAAAGAGAGTGTTTTGCAAACTTTTGCACCAGTCTCCCTAGGGGCCAAGAACACAGAACAACAGCCCAGGAAAACGATGAAGCTGAAGCCCCCTCCAGGAGGGCCCAAATTTCTTTCGACTCTTGGCTCAACATTTCAAGTGAATTCCGTATTCTGCTCTATACTGTGGCCGTGCTTGTTCTTATTAAATACTATAGCGGTGTAGCTCACAAGCCTCAGAGGAAAATTTCTTCTCTGCAGGGATGCACCACATCTCTCTGGATTCCCACCCACTCTGGAGAAACACGCACCCTATGTGGGGAAGCAAGGATCTATGAGAAGTATCTAGTGCAGTGTCAAGAGCTCAGTAAAGGGTAGCTATCCTTGTTACTATTATTACTATCAGAAAACGGAGAGTACCAGTCCCCACGTCAGAAAGAAAAGCTAAATCACAGAGGGTAACTTCCCCAGACTGCACCATGGATCTGTAAGAGACTAAGAACTCTATTTGCTAAATTTGGATTTTGTGTCTGAATTAGAGATGGAAAAGCCTTGGAGATTTAGTCTATATGGCTAGTCTCTAGACAGAGGTCCAGAAGGGCCAGTGATTAGCCCATGGTCCCCCATGGCTGATTTACTAATCAGACAGGACTTGAGCTCAGGTGTCTCACTCCAAAGGCCAGTACTTCTACTACTAAATCATGGTGCAATCATCATGAAGGGAACGAGTGATTTCTAGAACCAGCCTTGGAACACGGGAGTCTCCCAACAAACATTTGCTGAATGAATGAACAACCATGCATGAAGCAGTACAAATATACAGGGTGCTTTATTAGATGCCTGAATATTCGTCAGCAAATGTGACCCTTATGTGATTTTATGCGGTCTCTTCATTCTACAGACCAGGAAACCAAGATTCCACAGGTTAATGGCTTACCCAACATACACACCTAATAAGTGACAAAGCGAGGTTCAAACCCAAATCTTCAGGAAATCTAAGAGTACCAGTAGCTTGACAAAAAAGTAATTTTTCACTTAACCAAAAAGTACCACAGGACCTTCAAGTAATCAACACTTTAAATTTTATTTTGCTGGGATTTCAAAATACATACGCCCTCAGAGATGAGTCCCTTCCTTCTAAGCATGTGGCTGTTCATCTGCCATCGCTGTAGTAGCAATCACCTGGCTTACTAACACTGTGTGCAAACTAAGTATGAAACCTAGTGTCATGCCTTGAATTGTGCCCCTGCGAAAAGCCGGTGAAGTCCAACAGCCAGGACCTGTGACTGTGACCTTCTTTGGGAAGATGGCCTTTGCGGATGATCAAGTTAAGATAAGGTTATTAGAGTAGGCTAATCTCCTACGACTGGTGTCCTTACAAAAAGGGGAAACGTGGACACAGAGACAGACATGCACGCAGTAAAGACTGGAGGGACATTGTCACAGCCAAGGAAGAGAGAGGCCTGAAACAGATCCTTCCTGTGTCCTCCCTGTGTCTCTGTCAGCACCTTGACCTCGGACTTCTGGCCTCTAGAACAGTGAGACAACAAATTTCCGTAGGTACCCAGTTCATGATACCTCGTTACGGCAGCCCCGGAAACTAACATACATGTAGGCCTGAGACTTTTTTTTTTTTTTCTGGATTTGCTCACCTCCAGATTTTAAACTATGGCCTTGGTTAGTGCTGTAGCTTTTGTCCAAGCTGGCTATGACTGCACAAAACTGACCACCCTGCTGCTCAGTGTGAAGTCCTCTGAGGGGGCAGGGACTGTGAGCAGACCGTTCGGTTATTTTCCCCTACCTCTAGATTTTAACCAAATTTTGTGCAAATGAAAGATTTTGAGAAAGACACTAGGTAGAGAGGTTTCTATTACTAGAGCAACTTCAAAATCTCCAGACCAAGAAATATACTCATCGCCATGTATGATGTGGCAAATTAGGAAGAAAGGAACAGTTCAAAATACGGCACGAATCCACTGGCCAAAAGGTCAACCCAAAGACCAAAACACTACTGGTTAGCCCACGGATTGATTCCTTTGCTCCTTCACCCGTCCATGCACCTCCGTGTTACAAAAAACATACAGAGTCTGTCCCCTCAAGCCATCAGAAGTAAATTTACTATGGCTACCATGGCCTTATCAGAAAAATTGTCTGTTAAGGCTGATAAATCGGTCGATTATCTGCTTCCTTGACTTTTATTTCCTCTTGTATAAATGTTTTCATCCCAACATTACCAATACCTGTTATAAGATGAACAATATATTACCAAACTACTGAAATCACCAGGAAATTCTTAATAGATCAAAAAAGAACATTACTACAAAAAAAAAGCCCTAATAACATAATAATGCACTCTGTCGTCTATGAACAGCACTCTATACAGAGATAAATGGCTACTTATTGAAATCTCAGCTTATACATAAAATGATACATTTCTTCACGGGCACATTTGCCAAGCTTTGACATCACGTACCTTGTAATGAAACAGATTATGCTCATAATCATTCTGCCTGCCAAAGGAAAAGTTCACACAGTAAGTCCTTTATTTACTAAAAATGTATGTCTATACTGGAAGAAAATGGGCCTTTGGGGAAGAGAGATTTACCAAAGGAGAGGAGATGGAATTGCTTTTTATTTAGTCCTTAAATACACACAAAACAAAAGCTGCAGAGAAAGCAGCTCCCAAGCCGCCCCCTCCCCCATATTCACAAAAGGATATTGGTGTAATGAATTGGGAGAGAACTTTCTTTTTCTTTCTTTCTTTTTAATTAACCACAAGAATCCATGACATTGATTACAAGGACAACCCTAACTCAAAGTTAACTTTAAACAGTGATTTAGGCCAACAATTTTAACCTTTATTCTGACCAGGCTTCGTGCCATGGCTGCTGTCAAGTGGGCAAATGTCTTCTTATCTGTTGTCTCCTGTTACTCCCCCTGCCCACCTTCTGGCACACACGCACAAAAAGTGAACGATGGACGGCCAAAGACAATGAAAACAACAAATATCACAAACAACCAACAACCTGGGGCAATTCCAAGGGTCCCCTGCCGCTAGATGACCCTCACCTCAACAACTAGGAGTCCTATGGCTTTACCCACTTAATTCTCTTTGAAGACTCCCAGGGGTGAGAGCTTTTCACAGGCATGTCCACTTGGGGTTTCACCGAGAAATCTTCCCTACGTCTTTTATTCGAAAGACCTGGCACTGCTTTCTAGCCTTCTATCCCCATGAGTGATGTTCCGCAAGAGAAAACATCCATTCCACTTTCCAACAAAGCTCAGATGCTTCCGGGAAATGCATCAAGTGATAAAGATGAGGTTGGGAAATGTGCTCTACAGATCCCTGCTTTAAAAGGAACATTACATCAAAAACTAATGGATTGTATCTAATCAATTGTATGTTAGCTAATTGAATTTAAATTAAAAAAATTTAAAAAATTAAAAATAACAAAAAATTAAAAAACAAGCAAACAAACAGATGCTCAACTCCAAGGTAGAGGCTCAAGACAATAAAAATCCCTCCGACAGGCATAGGTATGGCCCCAAAGTGACTAGGAGGGGCTCGTATCGCTCATACTCCTGTTCCTCTTGTTCTGAACCTTTTGGGGAGGGGGGCCTATAAAGTGCCCTAATTTTGTATTTAAATGTGCACATCACTTCCTTTTTATTTTCTAGAACTTACAAGTATAGGCAGCCCTCAGGCTGCAATGTTTCCTGTGTACTTGAACTCAGTTACTAGTCTCTCCTCCACCAAAACCCAGTTTTTGAAAAGAAGGATGAAAATGTGTTGGACAATTTAAAGAAGTCCATTTGAGGAATACAAGTTTGAAAAGCGTTTTGATGTAAATATGCTAAATTAATCAAGCCTTGTTTTTAAATGTACATGTTCTGACGTTACTTAGAGAAAGCCAAATTCTTTTGGTATTTCCACATTAATGTCAGCAGCAGTGAACCCAAGAAAGCAGGGTCGGCAATCTTCTTCTGCAAATATTTCAGGCTACATACGTTCTCTGTCCCACAGTCTCTGTTTCTCGTTGTTGCCGTTGCTTATATTTTGTCTTAACGATTGTTTAAAAAATGTAAGAACCGGGATGCCTGGGTGGCTCAGTTGGTTAAGCAGCTGCCTTCAGCTCAGGTCATGATCCCAGGGTCCTGGGATCAAGTCCCACATCAGGCTCCTTGCTCGGCAGGGAGCCTGCTTCTCCCTCTGCCTCTGCCTGCCACTCTGTCTGCCTGTGCTCGCTCTCTCCCTCTCTCTGACAAATAAATAAATTAAAAAAAAAAAATGTAAGAACCATTTTCTTAGCTCAGAGGGCCGCACAAAAACAGGTCAGAGTTTGCTGACCCCACAACTCGAAAGAAGAGGTACTTTGCTTTTTCTTTATAATAAAAGCAGAACAGTGTTTAAAACAATATTGGACCTTCAAATATATGGCAACAAGCTTCATCATCTTCTTAATCCAACCACCTCTGTGAATCACTAAGCACCTCTGTGCCTCAGTTTCTTCAGATTACAACGAGGGGTAAGAACAGATCAGTGATTTATAAACCATACCATCAAGGAAGGCCAGAACTCCAGGGAAGGGCACAGGACCATGGACCCACCCCATCTCCCACCTTAGCACATATCTAAGAAGCACAACCTGGCTTTGCTTTTGTCTCTATACTGCAGCTCCCCTTAAAGACAAGGGTTCCACTATTTTTTTTTTAAGTTTTGAAAAATACCATATTAAATGATCTCAGGAATCCTCCTGCTCTTAATCATCTATGAATCTATTATTGGATAATCAGTCTTTTTCAGGTCATTTTATTGGGAAGTGTCAGGTGGACAGGAAATTATTTAAAGTCCTATGTTGAGGTATTTAAAAGAAGAGAAATAAGAACAAGAGAGCTTCTTCTAAGAGGCCACCTGTATTCATTTACATTTGTGGAAATCCACCAGGCAGCTCTACCAGAAGGTTCCCAAATCCTGCAGATGAGGGCTCCAGGAAAAAGAGGATGGTTTAGCAGGGGAAAAAGCTTGGAATTCAGACTTGGGACCTGGATTCCCATCTGAATTTGGAACTTACCAGCTATGTAACTCCTGTTTAACTAACAAAAACTGAACAGCCCACTAAACACTAACCCATAGAGCAGGTGTCAGGAATATGGCGATGAACCAGATAGATGCAGAACATTCCGCCTCCCATCACTGCACCCCTCATCTGTAAAGCGGGGTTATAACACCTAGTCCCTTTCCTGTACCTCGTGATTCTGCAGAGAGCAAAGCATTTGTAAACTGCAAAGAAGAGACAACCTTAAACTAGCAAACTACAGACTCTCTTCCTTTTAAGTACATAAAATAAATGCAACTTCAAGAATCCATCAAATGAATAAAATAAGACCACAATAGGTTTTGCAGAGCAAAACATTTCTAGGGGTGCCTGGGTGGCTCAGCGGGTTAAGCCTCTGCCTTCAGCTCAGGTCATGATCTCAAGGTCCTGGGATCGAGCCCCACATTGGGCTTTCTGCTCAGCGGGGAGCCTGCTTCCCACCCCCACCCACCCCCCCCGCCCTGCCTCTCTGCCTACTTGTGATCTCTCTCTCTCTCTCTGTCAAATAAATAAAGAAAATTTAAAAAAAATTTTTCTAGAAGCTGAAGCAACGTGACAAGACAGAAAAGGCACAAGCTTAGACACCAGACACTCCCACTCTGCTTCCTAACAGACCCACCTGACATCCATCTACCGGCCTATTCTCTCCTTTATAGAATAGGATACTAATACCTATTATTTCACGGGGTTATTGCGAAAGTTAATCAGAATTAGGTAAGTAAAGCACCTGGCACAGAGTTGGCACTAGGTGAATAATAGTGTCCCCTTGCCCTCCCTCTCAGCCACCTCGAAATTTCAGATGAGAGAACAATCGATTTTAAATGGTAGGGCTTACCTCAAAATTGTTGATATTGCTCCCCGGCTCTATATCATAATCACCTCAATCAAAGAGGACAGGAAACTTCTGGTTGTTCTGACCATGGAATCCAGATGTAGAATATGCCCAGTCATCAGGAAAATCTTACAGTCTTGGCACAGTTTGAGGACAGAGAGCGAGCACCAGCCAATAGCTGAGGGGAGACTCTACAGTCTGGAATGTGCCACAGACTTCCAACCACAAAGTTCTCTCTGCACTTCAACTGTGGTATCCCCCTGTGGTGCAGGCCATGGCCTCTGCTCTCCTCGGCAAGTCTCCTCCGGAAGCACATGACTTTCCCGAGGCATCTCTAGGCCACATCCATGTGAATGTCTGTGGCACGGCTCATCACCTCCCACCCGGCCCAGCTCGACAGTTTAGGCAAATCATGCTCTCATTTCTGAGAGACAATGACAACAGGAGATGTTCTCCAAAGCCCTTTCTACCCCTAAAACCCTTTGACTCTGGGACCCACTCTGAACTTCATTTGTTCAACTCATTCATTCATTCAACAATGTTTATGGGACATGGCCTATTTCTTTGATCCTGTAACCCATGCTTCATTTCCTTCATTCATTCATTTATTCAACAATATTTGACCACCTACTATATACCGGGTACTGTTACAGGCAAGAATGTACAAAAATGAGTAAGGAAGAGTCCATGCCCTTAGAAAGCTCATGGTCAATCAGGACACAGAGGAAGAAGGAGCTACAGTGTGGCATGGGAGGTATTATGAGGGACCGATGGGAGCCAGTGGAGGGGTTGCCTACTTCTGCCTCGTGGATAGGATGATAGTCGGGGAGTAGGGGAAGCAGGAAAGGCTTCCCTTTAAACGGAGTGCTAATGGATAAGCAGACGGTAATCGTGCAAATCTGATGGGTTGAAGACATCCCAGAAACAGAGAAAAAGAATTCCAAAATAAGGAAATACAAGCATGGTGGTCTGTAAACCAGAGAATTCGGTACGAAAGAAACAAAGGGTATATGGCAGCCCCCCCCCAAAAAAGGAGGCTCAAATGATGAAGCACCTTCTATATTCTGCTAAGAAGAGCAAGCTTTACCCTTTGAGGCGATGTCTAAAAGATCCTCAATAAATGCATGAGTGTTTCAGAAAGCCCACTGTGGTAGCAGTGTGAACACAGGGCTACATAGAGCCCAGGGTACAGGGAAGGGGACAGGACACTGAGGCAAAAAGAAGATAAAAAATAATAGGAATCCTTAAAAAATTAAAAAAAATAAAAATTAAAAAAAAAAGAATATGAATCCTTACAGAAGAAAATAGGAGTGTCAACTACAGCAGTGGCATGGAATAGGCATGAAGAATTCCAGAAATATACCAACAGGAGAGTCAACAGTCTTGGTGATGGGCTTGATGCAGGAGGAAAGGCAGAGGACGGCACGGAGCGTTGCACTCAGCTCTCTCTGTCTTGGGTGAGCGGGTTAATGGTTGGTAAGGGCAGCAGCCCAGAGAGAGAGAACATGAGAAGCCCAGAAATACTCCCAATCACCCAGACCCCAAACCTGTGGCCATCTGTAGTAGGCAGCCACACACTCTCCACAGTAAGGCACCCTAGCCCATGGCACCCAGTGGAGTGCTCTCCTTCCCTAACAGGGACACCAGGAAGTCACAGGGTAAGCATCAAGCGTCTTCACAGATCTGTGATGTTAGATATATGACTGTGTGAGGAAGAAAAATACTAACAGCTAAGTTTATTTAAAACATTACTTTTATTTCGGAACAAATAGATCTATTCTACAGCAAAATACATATTTTCATTCCCATTTGCAGACAGAACATGAGACTTCAAAGAAATCCCACAGAAGCTGAGAAGACATGTGAGCAAAGGGTTCCCTGTCTTCTGGACTCTCTGTCTTTTGGGTTCTTCAGGGCTGCTTTACAACATTACCAACTAAAGCTGAAGAAAGACAAACACCAAGACTTGCATTTCCACTCCTATGGAGACAGCTTAGATACTGGTTCTGGAAGTGTGGTCTGCAGATCCCTACTGGTCTCTGAGGCCCTCTGAAGTGTCCTCAAGACCAGACTGTTTTCATAATAATTCTAAGATGTTAATTGCCGTTTTCACTCTATCGACATTTGCAATGATGATACAAAAACAACGACGGGTAAAATGCTGGCACCTTAGCTTGAATCAAGGCAGTGGCACCAAACCTTCCTAGCATCACTGTGTTCCTCACTGCCACAAAGTCAGTAAAACACACACACACCACCTCCCCCAAAGTAAGCAAACCTGTCCATTTGATGAGGCAGCGATAAAAACTATTAATTTTATTAAAGACTGACCCCCAGGGTGCCTGCGTGGCTCAGTTGGTTAAGCATCCCAGGACCCTCGTCAGGCTCTCTGCTCAGCAGGGACCCTCCTTCTTCCTTGCCCTCTGCCTGCTGCTCCGCCTAATTGTGCTCTCTCTATCTCTGTCAAGTAAATAAATGAAATCTTTTAAAAAATTTTTTGTTTAAAAAAAATAAATAAAGGCTGACCCTGAGTAAACATCTTTTTAATATGGTATGTAATGAAATGTATCCATGAAGCCATCTAGTGTGATGGCTATCGCAAGGAAAAGTAAACCTGGGATTCAGTCAGGAGCTGAACCAGCCACTCTTTTCAGGGAACATCACTTTTAATGAAAGAACAACGGCTCAACTAGGGCCATTCAAATTTGGGTATCTGGCACACTCTCTCTTGGAAACGCATGAAGTAAGGCTGACACTTTAAGAAAAGATGGACAGTATTGGTAGCCAATGATAAAATTCAAGCTTGCAAACACGGATTAAAATTTTGGAAGACCCATATCCTACACCTTGAACTTGACAGTCCCTCAAGACAAAGTGATTTGCACGGGCACGTGCACAGCAGCACTGTTCCTCCACAGCAAGAAGGAGACATGAACCATACGTCCATTGTAGTGTGTTTCATCAGTGTCCCACCCGAGAGCAGGGACAGGGAGACCAGCTACGAGCATCAGTGTGGCTAAAACTCACCAAGATAACGGTTGAGTGAAAAACCAAGGTGCAGAATGCGTGCCGTGTGCTACCATTTTTACAAATCCCAAAGACAAGCGCAAACCCAAAAAGGGTAAAGCGAGGGGAATGATAAACGGAAGATTTAGGATAATGGGAACAGGCAGCAGGAGAAGAGCGCCTTAGAAGTTCAATAGTGTTGAAATGTGTTAGATTGGGCGGTCGGTTTACAGATGTCCCTTTTACCATTACGCTTCATTACCTGTGTATAAATGTTAGCTGTGTTATTTTTTGTAAATAGCACCTACTTTATGACCTTCAAAGGGAGGTACGCATTAGAGCTCTGCTTGCCAAGAAAAACCAAAGAGGTGAGGAAGAAGCAAGAGGCACAGGGCAGCCCTGGAGGTCTGCACCCCTGAGCACTGGCCCCAGAAGCCCATCTCTGGCAGGTCTCCTCCAGAGACACCTTCAAGGTGGCATCTGGGTCATTCATCTATTTTGGTTTTTCAACAGCCCTTCCTACTTAAAAAGACTCCCTCCCCCCTCCACCCTTCAGGCCACCACTCTCCATCTCCTTTGTTACCACAAAAAGAAACTACAACATTTCACAGCTGATTTTGTATTGTATCCAAACTACAAAATTTAGTAATCGTAATCCCTTATCATCTGGGCCAGCTCCTACTACATTTTTCTTACCTCCTATCCTTCCACCACCAATATAACCGTTGTGATTCAGCTAAGCTTCTTCTCTTAGTGTCTCCCACATACTTTTGGCTTATTTCAACCTCTTTTGGCTAATGCCATTTCTTCTGCTTGGAATGCTCTCTCTTCTCAAGATCTAAATGCATCCCTTCCTCGAGGACGTTTGAAGTATCGCTTCTCTCCAGGAATCTTTTCCCCATCACTCTCAATCCCAGTTTCCTCGAACATTTACACATCTAATTCATATTATATCGTCGTGCGCTTCTTAGCATATTGATTTGTGCTTATCCTCTGATTGTTTTGTGTCAACATCTGAAAGAACTGTCAGCAGGGACTGCCTTCTCTGCAGTTTCTACCAGGCAGGTAAATGCTCAAAACGTTTTCTTAATGAAGGAGCACCCAGTAGGGACCACAACTCTCAGCAGATCATGTCCTTGCTGCGCTAAGATGACACTGCACATGTTGACATATACCCTTATTCTTTGAAAAGGCTTTCAGTTCGGTATACCGAGAGATGTTTTCCTCTGTTGTAGGAACAGATCTCGACTCTGTGACAGGAACCAAGCAAAGCAGCATCTGCTTTCTAGAATTCTTTTTCACAATGTTAAATGATTTCAGAGTTCAACATGTCTCCTCCCATCCCAACCCTCTTTACCTGAAGTCCTTAGAAAATCACTCTGCCAGGTGGCAGAACCAGCTTCTTTGTAAACACAAGAATGTCTGTTACAATTTTTCCACAGTTGTATTTATTCAATTCCTTATCTTTAAAAAAAAAATCAGTTATCTTCCCTATAACTTCTACCCTCTTGGTCCTAGACCTTGTTTTCTGCTCAGTATTTCAGAAATCTATGAAAATACCTTTGAAGCCAAATTTTAATTGTTTCCATCTCTTTCTCTGCCTCCTTGGCTGGAGACCTCCTCAAGTAGGGACCATGCTCTATTCAACTCCACTGATCATAGTCCCTGGTAGAGTAACCCTCAGTTACTACTGAATGAATGAATGAATCAATCAATCAATCGATCGATCAACTATGAGTTATCAGACACAAACTGCAAATTTAGGAGAAATGACAATTCAGAGTAAGTTTACTCCCTTTATCACTCAACAGAACTTCCTATATTTGAATGTAGTTACCAGGCATGACTGTTCTCTCTCTCTTCACTTTTAGCTTCAAACTCAGAACTCCCAGTTGTCGAATCATTAATTCCTCTGACAATGATTTCAGGAGCCTCGCTTCTAGTTGCCTCCCTTCTGGTGAGCAGTTTATCAATTTCCCCCTTTAAATCAGGGCACCCAATCTGGCATTCATCGTACAGATGTGATCTAATCAGTTTACAAGACCAGCGTTGCCACCCTTGTTCTGAATTCAGTACTTGCATTAACTCAGCCAACTCCGCTGAAATGCATCCATTTTTTTTGAATGAAGGCTGAATTTTAAATGTTGCTTGTTATCTTTCTGCTTGTTGTCTACAAATGTGGTTATGTCTGAGGATGGAAGCTGGGAAGGGGGCTTTCACGTTTTACTTTAAACATTTCTACATAGTTTTCATTATTTATACTAAACATGCACTATGTTTGCCATTAAGAGCCAATACAGACTTTTAAAAATAAATGAATGAGAATTTGTATCTGTGATTTCTATGGTTCTGGTCTCATGGAGTATACTTAAGCATATTTAAAATACTTGTTCTTCTTCTTCTTCTTTTTTTGGAGGGGGTATATATTTTCTCATCTATCAGCAAGTAGCCATTGAGTAGCCACTGACACTTCTAAATATGATCTCGTGGTCCAGCCAATCCAAATCCCACTTCTAGATTGCGACATTGCTCTCTTCCTAGTGATGTCACAAAGCAGCTCACCATAATTTGGTTCCCCTCTTTCTTAAGGTCAGATTAAAACCCAGTACGTGACTAGTCGAGGTTTGCTTTCCCCTAGAAGGGAAAAATCATGTAGCACATTTCAGGGACATTTCCTGAAGCAGAGGGTGTCCCACACTTTGTTTCCTTCCAAATACAGCTGTGTTTCATGCTCTGGAGAGGACTGTTGGGTTAACAAGTGGGGCCAAACAAGCACAGATTAGAAGACAACTATAATTCTAGGCCATTACACGAAAGCAGTGTTCTCCATATGGAGCACGTAATACAGACCCCAGAGAGTGTCATTGCATGTGTCTCTCTAATTCTCTTACCCTCAGCTGAGTCTGAGGTCAAAATAAATCTTTGAGGAAAGGAGTATATTATTGGTGGCACAAGTTCTCATGAATCACAGAGCAACACATTCCATCAGCACCTAAGGGTCCCTCCTATAACGAGGGGAGGTCTCTGAAAGAAGTGCAGGCAGCAAAGGCATGTCCTCCACGTGCGGGGCCCCAAGAAGGTTTCAAAGTCCTCAGAGACGCAGCAGGAGACCAGCTGGTGGTCCAGCCTTCACAGCGCTGACACTGGTGACCTCAAGTTAATTTCTTCCTCTCCATGGTTCAGTTTCTACTTCCGTCCAAGCGGTGGGAAAAGGAGTCCTTCCTGCCTGCCTACAGGCAGATGAGATCAGTGAAAATGCTTTGTGAACAATATAATATAACTTACACAGAATGTGTGGGTAATCTATTATCCATTTTACAAGCATAGAGAGGTTCACTGGCTTGCCCAACGTCACAAAGCGGGTGAGAAACCCTGGTGACCATGGTGGGAGAGGTTGAGAGAAAAGATGGGAGTCCATGCCCCCTCTCTAGGGCAGGTGCCTCCCTGAGCCTCTGGTTTCAACTTGGAGGAGTGGGAGTCAATGAATTATTTCTGGGGTTTTAAAAGTCAAATTATTGTTGATAAGCCATCCAGGCTCAACATGACATGCATTTATTTTTGGCGGAAATGGCATCAGCCCAGAGTGGAAGTTCTGGTCAGTTCAGGGGTCCTCAACACCGGCTATCCATTCAAGTAATTTGGGCAGCTTTTTAAGAATGTCCATGCTCAGGATCCATTTCAAGTCATCAAATTTAAATTGCTGGGGGCAGTGGAGAGAGGCAGGTGTCTTCTGTTTTTTAACCTCCCAAGGGATTCTAATGTGCAGCCAGGGTTGAGAATCACTGTGCTGCCGAATGGTGATCAGAAACTTAGAGGCAGCACTAGTTGTCTTAGATTGATTACACGGCAGTTGAAGCAATCCTACTGAGATCCTTAGTTGAAATGAATTTATACCTCATATATCGTGCATATACTATGTGCCAGACGTGAGCCTACATATCAATGTGTATGAACTCAGTTCCCGTAAGCCTTACAATGTTCCCCCACTGCACGGATGTGAAAACAGGCAGACGGCTGCAGTCCCTTGCCAAGGTCACAGCTAAAACGTGCTGCAGCCAGGACGGGTCTCATGCATCTGGTACCAGGATCTTAATCCCCACCCTCTACTGCTTCTTAATACTGCCGTAGAATGAGGTTTACAGAACCTCAGCCTCAATGATGAATTAAAAGCTCACAGAATGTTGGACAATGTAAAACAGTTTCTAATCCAAATGCCCGTGGGGGCCAGGAGGTAACATACATGAGGGAGGGGGGCAGGTGTGTATGTAGACGGGGACGTGGCAGCAGAGCGGTAGGAACTGTGGCAGACTGACGAGCACATGCCCGGGGAAGGGAGACAGCCGCTACCGACGACAGCAGATTGCTGCCATGTGGGGAGGTGGGCCCCGTGCTGTTGGCTCGTCCAAGTTTTTAAAAGAAGCTAGAAATTTGGATTTTTATGTGAAGCCGCCCATTTGCAAATGCGGCCTCAAGTTTTTAAACATACTGTGGAGGGCAAAACACATCAGTAGGCCACTAGCTTGTAACCTCTGCTATGATCTATCACACACACACAACACAACACACACATAGGCACACACACAAACACACAAACACACACCCCTGAATCCTTCATTTAAAATTAATTTAATGTGTTCTCTTGGACTGGTTCTCCACAATTAGAAACAGCAGACCCTGCCTTTCCTTCTTTCATACAAAATTTAAACTATTACGTAAACAACACATGGAAAAACCAATATAAATTTCCCCTGGGTAATTTTAATCAGTGGACTGACTGTTGAATAAATGAATAAATAAACATTTATTAAATACCTATTCTCTCACTTGAATCTCACTATAAGTCTGTGAGCGTGGACTTATTGTCCTCACTTTACAGTAAGACCCAGTCATAATTCATACGATTATTACACAGTTTAGACATAATTCAGGTCAAATCACAAACATAGAACATGTTCCTATAGTAAAAGTCTAGTGTAAGACTGTTGGCCTATGAAATGAGTAATAGTCAAGCCCTAATTTAACAGCCTTATAAAAGAATTATACTGTATCATATTGTGACTCATCGTCCTAATGAGAGATATGGAAAAAAAAGTGTTTGCACACAGGAATCACCAAATGTCCTGGGTCAGAAATGCCTGTAGTCTAATCACGATCTAAGCAGATGGAAATTTATTTCATATACATCATAAGAGCTAATATTTCTTCAGCTCTTCCTATGCAACCGGCACTAATTAGGCAAGGTTTTATGAGTGTATCTATTATTGATACTTATCAATAGTGATACTGACATTTATCAACCAAGCTTCACACTAACCCTATGGTAGAGGAACTATTGCCACTACGGAGAGATGAAGAAACCAAAGATGGGGAGGTTCAGTCATTTCCCCAAGGTCACACAGCAAGTGAGTGCCAGGACTGGGTTCCAAACAGCCTGATGCCAGACTCCACACACTTATCCACTGTGAACTTAAAAAGCATGTGTGTTCTCTGTTTTCACTGAAGTCGTACCATATACAGTAGACACAGTGAAAAGAGGGCAAAGTCACGTGTTAAATTTTCTCCCTCTCATTATGAACAACAAAAGCTTTTCAAAACACACTATCAGGGGCGCCTGGGTGGCTCAGTGGGTTAAAGCCTCTGCCTTCGGCTTGGGTCATGGTCTCAGGGTCCTGGGATCGAGCCCCGTGTCAGACTCTCTGCTCAGCGGGGAGCCTGGTTTCTCCTCTCTCCCTGCCTGCCTCTCTGACTACTTGTGATCTCTATCAAATAAATAAATAAAATCTTTAAAAAAAAAAAAAACACTACCAGACAACTGAAGATACTAGTGCTATATACCTCTAGAGAAATCTATCGCCCTCCGAAAGTACGATAGCCTGTCTCCAAGGCTCAGACAAGCAGAATGCTGCTGATCAATCATGTGAACGGTCATCTTCCCCTGGCATTCTCCGGTCCCCTCTGAAGGCCAACTTCTTCAGAGCACTCAGAACAACTCAGCCTGGGATCCTCCTCTTTTCCCCTGCACACTGCACTGCTAATGGGGTCTAGCCACTTGTCTGACCCGGGCAGAAATGACAAGAGAGAGACAGAGAGAGAGATTATTTTAGGGTTGCTTTTTCAGGCTCAAGCTTCAGAGAAGGTCCATGCATTTCTTCCCTGCTGACAGATAGCACCTGGCTGAAGTCGGACTTTTCTCAACAGTGGAAGCCATGAGCACCTCAGCCTTGGTCATTTAAGAACCCTGGAGACAGAAGAACTTCAGTGGTGGAGGTTGTTTTTTAATAAGAAGGGAAGGGACGGCTGGAAACAATATCCTTTTTAGGCACACAGAATCTGCTGCATTTAATATAACCCTAGGTCAGTCTGTGAAAAGCAGAGTTGCTAAAGGCCACACGCTGATCTCAGACCGTAGGCGTGTATCACTGTACTTTTTACAAAATTAGCTACAGTGCAACCTCCCTGTGAGTGTGTGTGTGTGTACATGGCAGTGAAGCTGACTTTTATAAAATAAACAGCAATATGCACCCATGCAACTAAAGATCAGTATCAAGCCAAAGTCTGATTTTATTTTATGAAACTACCTTGTAACTACAGCAATTCTAACCCAACGGCGGGTCCT